>JABXWE010021126.1:0-23067 GCA_014611495.1 Limonius californicus | reverse complement strand
TGTAATTACTAATTACTAATTTTGTTAATTTATTTTTGTAAAATTTAATATTCTAATTGGTTAATAAAACAAATAATGTTCTAATTAATTCCATTATTAACCGTAATTAAAACGGATTGCAAATAACTTTTTATTTTCATAATTATTTTCCTCTTTTGAATCTACCAGAAATCGCTAACTTCATTTCATACATGACAGCACCATGACAGGTGGAGGATGTAAAGATTGATATATTCTATGTAGAAAGTAGTTTTTTTCGGACAACCTTTCTCGATCTCCCGGTATTATTTTCTATTGCAAAGTAAACATAATTGATGGTTTAATTTTTATGGGGCCTGGGAGGTCAAAATAGCGCCGGGCTAAAAAGCGCCTCGTAAAAATGTAGCCATAGAAAATAGCGTCGAGAAAACATGTGGCTACCGAACATAGCACAATTAAAAATAGCGCCTGCGTATATGTTTTTTAAGTAAAACGAAAGTTTTCATGAAATCGGGTGAAACCCAAGATTAGTGCTTACTACCTGGTGTTAAATGTGAAACTGCATATAACAAATACGTTCTACCAACCTATAAACAAGTGAAAATTATTTTGTAGATGATTCTTTATACTGTTCTTTGTCTAGCTGTAGACCAGTGGTGTTTAACCGGGGGTACGCGTACCCCCGGGGGTTCGCTAATACATCTTAGCGGGTACGTAAAATTTTATACATATTTCATGAATGATCAGAGCTACAGAATGCATTTCTTTCCAGAACGAACTTGTATTGTTCTCTATTTCCAGCATTCCCTGCTGAGTAGTAAAGTAATAGTAACCATGGTATAGACTACTACTACTAATTTGCAATTTTACAACCACTGGACAAAGAAATTTTCTCTAATTTTTGAAATTTTAAAATGAATACTGTTTTACGGTTTACTCTACTCAACGATGAAATCTACTATAACTTGAACTATGCACCAACAACTGTCGTGGTCAACAAAGTTGAATGAAAAAGTGCCTCCAAGCGTACGGGGGAAAAATATCGAATACCATTGGTGCAGAGTCTACGAGTATACTGTAGATCATATTATGGCGACGTGTTTACCTGGCGCAAATTTTGATGGCGCTACTTTTTATCGGCTCTATTATTAGCGTATAACTTTAATGGGAGTGTATTGGAATCCATTTATAAGGCGAAGCCAAATAAACTAAAAAGCCAAAAATTAACTGGAATGGCTAGCCTAAAAGAAAAAGCTCATTTACCCAAAACTTTCAACGCATTGTCTTATGATATTAAAACGTATAATATTTTTAACTGGCTTTTATGTGATAATGATGCAATAATTAAAGCGAAACATTGACTTTTCGTTTGGCAGAAAAGAAATTTCGGTTATCTTATACACGAAAATGTGACGATATATTCTTGTATGCTACTGTAAGATTAACGCTAGAATATCATATACAGTAATCTTTTACGGTGGATCTAAGACATCAACTTGAGCATGCTAAAGAAAGAAAAATCAGTTTTTTATGCCTGATACACAGGATATCTCAAAATTGACGCTCGTGCTTTTGGGATTTGATTTGGGGGTGTAAAACAAATCGAAATTAAGAGTGGAATTTTTTTTGATTGTCCTTTATTATCGATTTACTGACAAAAGCAAACATTTATCATTTAAATTAAACTTTTTTAAAAACGTATAACATTTGTAAAGAATGTATGGCCCACATCTGTTGTCAGAAAATGTGTTCAAATAATCTAACGGATTCAGATTCGGTGATCTAGGAGGCCATGGTATGGTCCATCTCTTCCAATCCACCTACCAAGAGAAATTTTCATTCCGGTAATTTCTCACTAGTATTCCATAATGTGGCGGTGCACCATAATGGTGTAACCATCAATTTAATTTAACTGCTAATGGAACCTCACCAAGAAGTGGCAGTGGTTGTTGTTGTTTTGATTGAATGAAATCTAGGACGTGGTTTTCTAAGCTTACATGTGCACTTATATTTGATCCATTGTACACCCACTTTCTCTCTCTCTCTCTCTAAGTCTTTTGTCTATTGACTGGTTTGATGCATGTTTCCAGTCTCGTCTTCCCTCAGATTTTCTCTTCATTTCTTCATAGTTACGCGCGCCCACGTCATCCATAATTTGTTTAATATATCGATTGCGTAGACGTCCCCTAGTTCTCTTTCGGTCTATCTTCCCTTCTATGATTGTTTTCAGAATTCCTTTCCGGCGAAGAATATGTCCAACTAGTTGGTCTCGTCTTTTCTGTATCTGTTCCCACATCTTTTTCTTTTCTTCAGCCCTTTCCAGTACTTCGTCATTAGTAACTCTATCCGTCCAACTAATTTTCAACATCCTTCTGTACGTGTACATCCTATCTGGAGTTAATTCAACCCCAGTACTGATTTTTAAAGTGTCATACATCGCAAAGTGCAGGACCTACGGCCTTATTTCCTATCCGATAGGAGGCTCATTTTCAGATAAATCTCACCAACCTCGGCCGGATTCGAACCCGCGTTCTTTGGATCTCATATAGGCAAGTGCATTATAAACTAGACCATCAAGGTCGGCTAATGGCAGCAGCAAAATTTCATATAAAAATTGAAGATGCAAGTCTGAAGGAAATCGGTGAGGTAGAATATGTGGACCAATTACCAGTGGCGGCTCGTGAGTTAAGAAAGGGGGTGGGCACAAGAACAAACTTACCTATTTTTTGTACATAAAATCCATTCTCCTATTTTTCATGCTGGAAAAGACGTCTATGACTTTGTTGTCAAAATCCGGGATAGACTGGACGAACTTCTTTTCTATTGATAGGACCGCCAATGCATTCAGTCGATCTTTTTGCGCGGAAGGAAAATTTGATATCATCGTTAAAATAATGAAATTAAAATAATGCACTGAATTACATGCGAATTTCTTTCTGTGTTTATCTTGGTGGTTGGGTGGGCACGTGCCTTTGTGCCCTTTAGTACAAGCCGCCACTGCCAATTACATTATTATTTAATAACCCCGTCTAAATGTCTATTAACCATCGTCTTTAATAAGATCTTTTGCATATTAAGTGAGAGTTTTCATTCCTCCATATAGGTTGTAAGTATTTATGATACCCGTCTCAGTAAATGTGGATTCATCACTCCATAGAATCTTTTCAAGGAAATGTGAATCATTGTTTACGTTATGCAACGCCCATCTACAAAAATTGACTAAAAGCTCCCAATGCTCCCAATCCCTGTCATGCAAAATTTGAACTTTTTGAAATTTGAACGGGCAGTGGTGAAACTTTCTACAGTGCAGTTGGCCCTCTGGGGGCTCGTTTCTAGCATAGTTTCAAACAAATACTCATTAGTTGATTTAATTTTAACTTACCGTAACTGTCTCATATTGGGTTTTGGTTAAAAGTTTGTAAAGAAAAATCTTTATTTTGGTCCCCTTTCAGTATCCTCGGTACGTTATAAATCACCTTGTATAAAATTTATTTTAAATAGTATTAAAAAAACTGTTACTTCTAATATTGCGTGCTTTTTTTAGAAATAAAGTCAAATATGTTTTAAGAGAAATTTATTGTTTTTTTTTCTTCTTTCATGTTTGCAGTTAATAGTGGTAAAATAATTCTGGTATCATTATTGTTTTATAACAAAATATTGCACAAAACCTAAACATTTAACTATATACATTTAAACTAATTAACTTCCTATCCTGTCTTGATGCCTGTTTTTGTTCCGGTTTTACTACCTCCCTTTGAAGGCTTTGCTGACACACAACCCTCGCAGGAACATTTAGATGGTACAGCAATTTGTTTCTTGAAGTGGTATCCATCTTCACATTCAAACTCAACAAGCAATGGTGAATATTTCGTGGCTTGACAACAAGTACATATAGATTCATGTTGATTCGTCTCTGTAAGTGAACATTAGGATTCATTAAGTCCTTTCTAAGTAAGTAATTTACTTATTAAAAAATGTTTACATGTAATGCAGTTAATTTATCAATATAACAAATGTAATAATTTGAATACTTACGAGAATTAAAAGAAGTAGATGATTGGCAAGTTCCTACACATTCTGTAAAGCCCTTCAAGCCTTCTTTATTTACACAACGGCCATGTGGAGGTCGGATGCTTGCCACCAAGCCAATTGTTTTCAACAGTGGCATTTCTTCTGGTGCACATTTAACTGAAACAATTGATTTTAACTTTAAGATTAAAATAATAGTACGGGGTTCTTAAAAGCAATACAGTTTTAAAAAGTCAAGAGTACTTCAAACTAAAATTTTAATTTTCCCGCCAAAAATATCAATTCCGTATTTTATACATTTTTAAAATACGCTCCACTTTACCTCAAATATTTAAAATAGTTTGCAATTTTAAAATTATGCTGTTTGGGTGACATCGTGATCCTTTTTTCTGACACCAAGTTTTGCATTTGTTCTGTCGGTGGTACCACATATGGTTTTATTTTGAACGTAAAATATTCAGTCATTATTTAGTGTTCCCAAAGTTTATGGTGTATCTGTTTTGAGTTTATTCTTTTTATATGTGATTGTACTTTCGTGGTTAGAAATCATTTGTTGTGATAAAAGCTACGGTTAAACCCATCTTGCCACTTCAAGTAGATAGCAACTTTAACTAGTATTAGGTACCATAAAAATTTCCCTAACAATTACTTAACAATCTATCCTTGCATGTAACATTTACAATAGTTATAATTATTTGGCAAAAATTTCCAATAGTGAAAAACAAAACACTTGCTAGACCATAAATGGAGTTATAAAATCATTATTAAAATACTAGCATTTGGTGTTGGGATCCCCAGTACCAGTCCTATATTTTTATTTATTTACCTTGTGATGCGCTGGACACATTGCAATGTTTGCAACATCCCACAGTGTAGATATTGTCAAGTGGACAGTCATCAATGTTCGGGCAGGACTCTTGCTGGGTGATAACAGTGAACTGATCACCTAGGTGATCACAAATATAAGTTATACAGCCATCTGGTGATTTCCAACTGTCTCCAATTGATTTCAGTTCATTGCCAACAACACATGCTACTTGAGCACATTCGCCGCAACACTTGGTGTCTGATTGCTTATATTCCCAACCCTAAAATGGTGTGGTTAGTCTCGTGAAGCACTCAGAGAGAACTTACCATACCTTAGAGCAATTCTTATTACATGATTCATAGGTTTCTTGTTTAACAATTTCTCCCATCATATTGGTAAGGCACGTCACCTTTCCACATACATCTCCATCAGGTGTAGGCCAAGTTTCTCCAACCTGGAAAAATACGATTTAATTAAATAGTGGTATTCAGGAGTATTCGTATTCATTGCCTTAGAAGCAAAACCCAACTTTGTTACATATTTAACCTAAAGAAAATTAAATGAGTCGAAGAAAAAAAAAAGAGTGGACTCCCTGTCTACCCTCTTTAGAAACCAATGGTCAACCAGATAGATCATACTTTAATTAATACAAGAAAAATGTATTACGAGGGTTGCCTTTTATATTTCGGGATTGGGCAACCCTAGTGCTGCCATCTGGCAACTGACGTCTCTATCGTAAAGTTTGACATTTTTGATGGTATACGTACTCAGAACGTTTTGACGTATGAGCGCTATTTGTGCCGTTCACAGTAACTTAAAAAATTCATATCGGCCAAAAAATGGAATTAAATCGTGAACATTTTCGTGCGATTATTTTTTACAACTTTCGACATGGATTCACTCAACAACAGTGCATCGATGAACTTAATTAGATTTTTGGCGATTAAGCACCATCAAGGACTACTGTTTATCAATGGTTTACCGAATTCAATCGTGGCCGTAGTTCGCTCAACGACGAATTTCGTGAAGGTTGTCCAAAATCGGTTGTTGTTCCGAAAAACATTCATGCGGTGCGTGATACTGCAAGATCGTCATATGACTTATCGTGAGATTGAGGTATCCTTGGACATTAGTGGGACCAGCATACATTCAATATTGCATGAACATTTGGCCGTAAAAAAGATTTGTTCGCGTTGCATCCCACATAATTTGACAATCGCTAAAAAACAAGCTCGTGTCAATTGGTCGCTAGAAATGCTCAAAAACTTCGATCTCGGTGCTTCAAAACATGTGTATGACATCGTGACAGGTGTCGAATTGTAGATCTACGTGTATGAGCCCGAAAGTAAACAGCAGTCGACTGTATGGGTCTTCCAAGGCGAGCCAAACCCAACAAACGTCTTTCGTGCTCGAAGCACTTCGAAACAAACGGTCGCCTGCTTTTTCGGAAAAACTGGACATGTCTCAACCGTACCATTGGTGCAACGTAGAATGGTCAATTCTGAATGGTATACAACCATTTGTTTGCCACAAGTCGTCGGAGAAATATGGAAAACCAACCGCCGAAGACGGATCATTCTCCACCACGACAATGCGAGCTCTCTCACATCGGCTCGACCAAGTGACTTTTTGAGCACTCAAAACGTCGATTTGATGGGTCATCCGCCGTATAGTCCTGATTTGGCACCCAATGACTTCTTTTTATTCCCGAACATCAAAAATAAATTGCGAGGTCAACGTTTTTCGACACCTGAAGAAGCGGTTGGTGCGTTCAAAATGCATGTTTTGGAGATACCTCAATTGGAGTGGAAAAAGTGAATGGAGAATATTTTGAAAAACAGTAAAGCCATTTTCGATGATAAATATTTGTTTTTGTTCTCTAATCCCGAAATATAAAAGGCAACCCTCGCATCAAGATAGAAGACATAAAAAGCTGCAGGGGAGCAGAAATCGCTTCAGATCATTATATCGTACGTGCAAAAACAAATCAGGAAGTTTCCTGGAAAAAATATAATGCTAAGAAGCAAAAGATTGGAAGCATGTGATTAACAGAAGAAAATACAAGAGAAGAAGTGGAAGTGGAAAACACTTTTGCATGCGTTCAAACCAATTCTCGAAACATGTTTTTCACTCTGAAGTTGGTATCTTAAAAACATGGTTTTTGAAGGCTTCAACAGCTTCTTGAGGTGATGAAAATCGCTGCCCATGCGTTTTTTGTTTGACATTCGGGAACAAAGTCGTTAGGCGATAAATCAGGTGAATACGGACAATGAGACATTAATTCGATGTTTTTCTCCATCAAATAATCAATTGCTTAACGTGCTGTGTGAGAGCTGGCATTGTATGATAAAGAATGATGCGACGTTTTCGGTTGTTTTTCCTGATTTCGTCGATGACATCTGGCAAACAAATTGTTGTATACCATTCAGCGTTGTTCTTCGATCCCCTAAAGAAATGTTTGCGACAGGTCCAATATAACCGAAGAAACAAGCGACCATTTTCTTGGAAGTGCTTTGTGAACGAACAACTTTTATGGGATTCGGTTCATATTGGAACACCCAAACAGTAGATTGTTGCTTAGTTTCCGGTTCATACGAATATATCCAAGTTTCGTCATCTGTTACGATGTTGTATACGGATCTTGTAGTTCCTCGGTCGAATTTTTTGAGCATTTCCTTATACCAATTAACACAAGCCTTTTTTTGAGCTTCGGTCAAATTATGCGGATTCCATCGGGAACAGATCTTTTTCACAGCTAAACGTTCATTCAAAATCGAATGTACTACAGTCTTCGATATGTCTAAGGATGCCTCTATTTCACTGTAAGTCACATGCCCATCTTCTTCAATCATGTTGCGCACAGCATCGATGTTTTTTGGAATAACAACCAATTTTGGTTGACCTTCACGAAATTCATCACTGATGGACGCATGACCACGACGAAATTCTGCAAACCAATTGTAAACAGTCTTTCTGATGGTGCTTCATTACTAAAAGTTGAACGAAGCGATTCTATGCATGTATTACGCCTTTAATAAAATCGTAAAAAATCATCCAACGAAAACCTTCATGTAAAATTTCCATTTTTTATAAAATTGGTTTTTTTAAACGCTCACTGTAAACAAACTACTCGGTCAATTTCTAAGCTGCCACTGTTTTCATAATAACAAATGTCAAATGTTATAAAAATAGTAATGACACATCTCAATAGCGCCACCTGGTGGTCGTTTGTAAAAACTTAAAAGGCTGCCCTCGTATTAAACTTCCAATTTTTCTGTATTTTGGATTTATAACAACAGTTGTTATTTAGACAAATCTGCTTCTAAAATCCGAGTAATAAAATCAATACACGCCGAGGAAACGAAAACATCCACTCATAGACCACCGAACTCCCAAAAGACTTAATCTCGGATTACTCACCATCAAATAATAGGGTATCATGTGCCCTTAAATCCAGAATTCTCATAATATGGAAATCTGTTATTGTTAGTACGATAGCTACATCAAAACATTTCACTCAGAGCGCCCTCATAACCCTAAATCAGTGAGCGCATATCACACCGATATTGTCATCCATACCATGGCTGTTCCGACTAAGGACTCCATAATTTACATGGAAATTGGGAAGTTGGGGTAGGCACGCCACTGTTAATGTTAGTATATGCGACAAGGCTCACGCTTAATGGTTTCCTGGAGACATGGCGCGTTTCCAATATCATATTCCACTAGACGTCTCGAGCTCTACGCCTATCTACGTCAATCTAGATAGTAGCCAGTTTAGATTTTTTCGTATACGCACTTGTATGTTCTCATACCATTTTTATTTACATTTTTGGCCGTAATGATTAATTGTATTGATAAATATAACAAGTTAAAGGCGAGCTTTTCAAAAGTTATCCAAAAAAAATGCACAAGGCCGGTTAATGGGAAGCCCAGCTTTCTCTAATATTGTAGAGGCTGATTGCATATTAATTGTTTATTAACGTAACGTACTTGAGTTTAAACCCTGTACCTTTGGCATGCTAGGTCGACGAAATATTTATTTAGCTGCCTTAAACATATTACAAGTAAACATGAATCGGTGAAGTGGTAGCCCAGTTGGTAGAACGGTCGCTTTCTGGGCAGAACGTAGATTCGATTCCCCATCATTACCACGCAACGTGATGAAATCTTGTGCTGCAACCCACCATACACAATTGCGCAATCCTGTTGACAACCGTGGATTGTTAACACCGAAAAGCTGTATAAATTCCGTCGTTCAAATTTGACATTAAACTGTAGGTCCCCCTTAGTACTAAGGAGAAGCCCGTATCTGAGAAGAGGCCGATGCCATGCCGTAGGACGAAAAGGCAGTTGATAAATGAAGCATGCATCGGAATGCACGTCGCTAATGAAAGATATCGGAATAAGTTTGATATTATTGCAAGAACTACGTGATCTACAGTGTGATTTTCATTAGCCAGCAATTTTTTATTTTACAAATGAAACATCCTGTACATATTTTTGTGAAATACTATGCATTAAATACCCGATATGTTAAAATATAGATAAATTACGATTTTTGCTTTCAAACTGGGCAAATTAGTTCAGCCGCTATGCTCGTAAGGGTTGGCTATGATTGCTATCAACATTATGGTTAACCATCTTATACTCTTAACCAATTATTGAAATTACAAATTTGGTGAAAAGTGTATACGGCCCATTCCGTGTCGTATGTATTTTGCAGGTCTTTTTGTATTTAGCGGTTTTTAAGTTATCAACACACACATCACATCAACATCAAAATTTCCTGTCATTTACAAATCACTCCACCGGATTGCTTAATAGTTACATAGCAACATGTCGAAAGAACATTCGAAGAATCTAGAAATATTTAGAACTTAATGGTGAACATGTTTAACTCGTATTAAAACATCAAGAAGAAGGGCCACAGATTAGCACTTCAGACGTTTACGTGGAGGTGGAAGGTCTGTGATTCAATTCCCAGTATCGGAACATCGGATTTTTAATGACCATTCTCCCTCGCAAGACAATGGCAAACCAGCGAGGCCTAGTAAATCTTATCAAGAGTAGAAGTGTTCGCACTTTCCGGGGTTCGGGGCCCACGTTAAGCTGTAGGTGCTCTGTCTCTGTGCTACTTCAAATCGCACAACACAGGCATAAGATCGCTACACCTGATAAGAGACAAGACACTCAAACAAGAAGATGAAGATTAAATAATAATATGTTACACATAACTAAACGTGATTATAAATTTTCGGCTAATAAAGCAATTTGGACATGAGCCACGGCCAACCATCTTAATCTGTTATTTGAACTAGTTGTTCAATGTCATCAAATACCATACTTGTACGTGATGCAGTCTAAAAAACTGACTGACAGATTGTTCCATGAATAGTTTCTATAAATATCAATTTCCAAGATAATCTAGGTAAACATTTCAAGATACTTTTATATTTAGAATCAGTAAGCGATTCTCATAATTGAATAATACCGAGAGCTCATTTTAAACTTGAAAAGCAGGCAACACACAATACACCTAATATATTACGATAGTTTACCAATAACAGATTTTAACATTAGTGAATACATTAGAGCATGCAATAGCATTAAGCCATTTCGCTGAAAATCAGAATAATATAGGTTTTGTACTGAATTTATTAGAACCGTTTGATATATCAAACATCAAGGTAAAGTAAAAACAAATGTTCCACTCTCCCCTTTAAAAATGTATAATTCTAAAATTAAGAGCCCGTGACATGTAGTGTGTGTTGCCTATCCATTAGGATCGTGCTTGTAAAATGGATACTCTATGTAGACTCATTCACAAGTTCATAAATTTTAAACGTAACCAAACCTACATTATTCCAATATTACGTACTACACATTCCAGCAATACAAATATAATTTACAGTGTACTTTGGATTCACTTGTCAAGTTGTCCGCTATTGACCGTAGTATACAGTGAACATGTATTATGTTTAAAATTGTGAAATTATCATGTATACAAATAGCAAAACTTTTGATTTATGAGGAAATTCATTACTCATACATTATCTCAATGTTATTTTATGTTAACTTTTTATGATAAAACTATTTTTGTTTGGTTTGCAATAATATAGAATTGAGATAATGTATCAAAGTGCATGATGGATGGTATTGCAAATAGATCTGGGCTACAAGCTAAACACCTCTCTACAACCTTCAAAATTGTAGGAAGTTATTCGGACTCTTGTATTTTATGCTGCTCTGGAACAAGTTCTTAAATAAAAGGTGGGCAACCCGACATACACATGTACAAACAACTAATATGCAATTGCGGAAATAGGTTAGAGTAGTGAATGTAATGCTAATTTTTGGTATTTAAGTGTTAGGTGATAAATATAGGTTTATTATAATCATCAATGACGTTTGGAATACATTTTTGAACATTTCCTGTTTTATAATGTTCAATTAATGAAATTTGGTAAGTATGTAAGCTTAGCAAGAATTACAATGAGTGTCTATTAATGGAATGTGGCATATAACTTATCAAATAGGCCTAACCATATCTAGTATTAATAGCTTTATTTCGGTTGCTGAGACACATGTACGTTGGGTTGCAGTGCTAGTTTGTCAGGGGTTACAAACTGTGGTACATCTTATATAATTTTTATGAAATCAGTTTATTTGAATATCACTTATATTTCAGTAAATACGCGTTAGTTAAGTGTTTTAAAACATTTCAGGATATTATATTCTCTGATCTGATAGCTTTTAGTGATGGGGTTTTAAAAAAACCTGCAATTTGTGCTTAACAAAACACGTTAAGTGTTCATTTTTGAATTTAGTTGATATTTAAACTTTGGTAATTTGTTAAAACTAGACTGGATAATTCCTATTCACTGTATCTTAGTTGCTTTCCTTATTTTTTTATATAATCTACGATACAATGTAGAATAATGTAGCATTTTTTTTGCGCAATCGAGCTTGAAAATTAAATTTTTCCTTTATATATATACACCTCAATTTAAACGGTAGAGTGTTGAAAAACTTCTTGGCACCTTAACATTCGGTTGCAAATTTACGATTATCTTCTTCTTCTTTCTTCTTTGACCTTTTCCCCTCAGAGGTTGGTCGTTCTCAATTGCCAATAATTTGTATCTTCCCAGTTGTCTTCTTCCAAACCCTTTTCTTGCATCGTTTGGTATATGTATTGTTTTCATTTGACGGCTAGTCGTCCTCTTTTTGTTCTCATAGAAGCCACTGTGGGATTTTTTGTGCCATCTTCCTTCTTCCATTCTTTGAACGTGTCTATACCATCTTAGTGCTTTGTTCTCTAATCTTTTTGTAATTGATTCTTTTACCTCCATTTCTCTCCATATTATTTCTGTTCTTATTCTGTCTCTGCGGATATACTGTAGGCATCTTCGCATATAGTCTAGCTCCACAGTTCTTATCTTAGTTCTGACTTTCTTAAGTCATTGGTCACATTTCTCTTCCACACGTTGTTATACTCTCTATAATAACTTTTAATATGTTTCTTTTCGTTTCTTTGGTGAAGTGTTTAATGCAGATAGTCCCGTAAAGTGCTTTTCTAGCTCTTTTTCCTTTTATGGCTTTTTCCTGTATGTCTTATTCTACCTTTTCTGTGTTTGTAATGATCCAACCTAAATATCTATATTCTATGCATGCCTTGATCGTGTCTTCTCCTATTTTGTATAGTTTGTTCGTTCCCCACACACATGTATTCTGTCCCTTGTAGATTTATATTTAACTCCCATTTTTCACATTCTTCTTTAAGTTTGCGCAGCATATATATCATGTCTTCTTCTCCCTGACAAAAACAAGTTGGTCGTCTGTGAACATTAGTGAATGCAGTATTTTATCATCTGTGGGAATACCCGTCCCCCACATTTTCTGTACCACGTTTCCAGGGCTTGTTCTATATATATTAAACAACATAGGGGAGAGTGTGCAGCCCTGTTTTAGACCTTTCGATATTTCTATGTTGCTTTTCAATTTATACTGGTAGTGCTGGTATAGTGCTTATACTACCCGAATCCATTTTTCTTTTGTTTCCATTTTCCTCATTGCTTACCATAAGAAACATCTTGGTATATTATCGTATGCCTTTTGTAGATCGACGAAAGTCTTATGCGTTTCGATATTCTTCTCTTTATTATTCTCTATTAATATTCTCACCGTACAGATATTATCTAGGCACTATCTTCTTGCTTTGGTCTTCGCTAAAGTTTTTAATGTTTCCTTGGATTTTACTTTTAATTACTCTCCCAAAAAGCCTGACGAGTGATGGCAAAATAGTCATTCCACTGTAGTTCTGGCAATCCTTTTTATCCCCTTTTTTATGTATTCGGATGACATGTGACATGTTCTACTCTCTGGAATATCTTCGTCTGTTTCTCTTTTTTGAAAAAGTTTTGTGACTATTTCTATAACTTTAATCCCTGCATTCGTTATGAGTTGGATTCTAATATTGCCTGGGCCTGCCGATTTGTTGTTTTTGCTCTTTTTTAGACCTTCTTTAACATCTTCCGTTGTTATTTCACTATTTATAATGGCTTCTTCTCTTTCTTCCTTCCTTTTAATTTTTTTTGTACTGTGGTCTCCTTTCTTGTAACAGAAATTCGTAATGTTCTACCCATTGTTTCGAGGTAATTGCCCTTATATTAACTCCATTCATATGCTCTTGCCTTATGTTACGGATTACTCTCCATGCTTCTTTGTTATAACCAATTGTATTACCTATTTCTCGGCATAGGTTGTCCCAATATTCATTTCTTTCTTCTCTGACCTGTGTTTTGACTTCCTGCTTACATCTTCTATATCCTTGTCTCGATTCTAACGTTTTACTTGTTAGTCATTTCTGATATAACTTTTTCTTAATTTCTATTTTTTCTCCCAATTCTGTAGGTACTAAGTACTTCTGACCTTCTATCATATTGTTTTGTTCCTAAAGCTTCTCTGGCTGCAGTTCTTCGTATATTTCGTTCGGTGTCATCCCATCTATATTCAAATGTAGGTTTTGATATAGTCTTGTCTGATATCATTTCAAAATGTTTTCGTGTCTTAATAGTTCTATTTTATATATCGGGTATTTTTATTTCTTCTACACTTTCTTCTTGTTTCTCCTCTTTTTCCCACCTTTTTGGTGTTCGTCTTTACTAATAAAAGCCCATACCACTATGTGGTGGTCGAATCCGCATTCTGGTTGTCTATAGGCTCTCACATCCTTCATCATTAACGTTCAGGTCGATAATTGATCTGAACCCTAACCTTTGATGTCTCCATTCATATTTATGTATGTCTTTGAAGAACGAATTAGCTATCATCAGTCTGTGCTCCCCGCATAGAGTGATTGGCCCTCTTCCGTTATCATTCTCAGTCTCTTCTCCGAATTTTGCTACTGTGTTACCGTTCTCTCTTTTCCCCATTCTGCTGTTCAAGTCTCCTATCATGATTAGTTCATAATTTTTTTTAACTTTTTCTATTTCTTCACTTAAAAGGTTATAAATGTCGTCATTTATTGCATATATCCCTATGACAGTCATAGATTGTCCCCTAAATTTCATTCTAATTTTTATTATACGGTCACTAACTTCTTCCCATGTCTGTATGGTATTTGTCCAATTATGTTTTATAAGTATTGCCACTCCACTTTTGACTCTTTCGTGTTTCGGTACTCCACTAAATATGTGCAGATAATATCCGTATTTTTGTTGGCCTGTGCCCTTTCGTTTTGTCTCTGTCAGTATCACAATATCGAGGTTCATCTTTTCTATTTCTACTATTACTTCCTTTTGCTTCGTTGCTTAAGCTAGGTATGTTCCACGTCCCTTTCGTAAAATCCGTTGTCGTTGAATATTTCGTCTCTTTTTTTTCCAGTCCGGCTGTTCCGAGGTAGTTTTCTGTGCCCCATCGCCCCACCCTCCTTTTTTACCGGGCTTGGGGCCGGTAACGGCGGTTGCTAAGCTACTCCATCAACCCAGCAGTGTAAACAGTAGGCGGACATTTTCTTCTATAAAAAAATTATTTTTTACATAAAAGTTTAAATGTTTTTAAATTTTATCTTTAGAAAAGAGGGTGTAAATAAAATTGAACCAACCAGGAATCCTTATTTGTAGGATGATTAAGAACTTGAGTGATGTAGGTTTAAAGTCGTTAGATAAGACTTTCATTCTATCATAATTTTGTTCATTCTTAATCCTTGAATAATAAAAAATATATTGTCGTTTAGATAACGCAAAGTTTTCAATATTAATTTTAGATCTGTGTCGGTTTATCACACTTGAAGTGTCAAAAGTCAGACGAGATCGAGCAATGACGCTTCCGTCGACCTACATAATCAAAAGTCGTAAGATTGCAGAAGTCCAATAAGTAATAAAGAAAAATGGCCTGCATTAGGACATACCGCAAACAAAATGAGCCAAGAAAAATCCGAAGCTTCGCCACATAATACATTTTCCGTTTCAGCAATAATATTTCTCAATTTCTTGAAACACCGAAGTAATATTTCGTGATAAAGCTGCGCTCGTCGGTTTTCCACAATAAATTTTTCATTTTATTTTATGTGACTGAAGCCGGGCAACAAAAGGCCATTTCTTTGTATTTACTCTTGCAAAATGTAAGTAAATAACGGAGCATTGTACCGAGACTTGCCAAGAAATCGTTATAAAATAAAGTGGATGGAGCTTTGGACCAATTGCAGAAGTGATTTAATATGAAGCGTTGCTGTGCTCCAATAAAACTCGACTGGGAAATTACATTCTTTCGAAGGTGATAAAACGTTCGTTTTTAGAAGCTATATTTAACGGTCGTAAAGTGTATGCAGCTAAAATTAAATCCTTTCGTTACAGAAATTAGCAGTCCCAGTGTGTTTTTTACTCCTTAGATAGTCAAAAGTCAGAAACCCTTCGCCCCAAAGCCCTCCGGCGAGCTTTCGTCATTAATTGGCACTCGAGTGCAGTCTTTTCATCTGCGACAAAATTACATCCTAAAACTCACTACGAAAGATTAATGTCAAAGGAATTGAGCCATCAGACCTAAGATGAGGGTCCTTTGGGTTTCCCAAGGAACACTTTCGACATTATTGAATAATTAGCCTTTCGCCACCCACTCGAATAACTTCAAGCAGCCGAAAAAGCGAGAAAAAGATCATTTATAGGAAAAAATTCACTAATTCGTGTGGGTTGAGCGAATTTCCAGCAAACGAGAATTTATTAGGGAAAATGCAAATTAAGAGGAAAACCTTGTAGGGGAAAGAAAGAGGTAACACAGAAAATACAACTGAAGAAACTGCAGAAAGTATTTAATATATATGAAATATTTATTAATTATAATTATAAATTATAATTAATAATATATTTACTAGGAATGAAAAGAATCTTGGGGGAAATCACAGTATAAAAAATCATGGAACATGTGCGCGACGTAGAGAAAGTCTGCTTGAAATATGTATAAAACATACAAATATACATGAAAGAAATATCAGAACCTTTAACTGAAAATAAGAAAAATAAATCATATAATCATTTGTCCAAAAATGCCCTCCAAACAAATTATGAACAGAAAGTTTCACAATGCTTTAGTAATGTAAATAATGTATTAATATATATTTTTTATGTTTAATGTTATACTTTAATACTCAATAACTAATAATCATCATAGTTGCTCAAAATTGCTTCCGTTAACTCCGATACAAGCATCCGTACGTCGCAACAGCGATGAACGAACGCGTTCGAATATTCCAGCAGGATCTCGAATGGTTGCTCAAATTTGTTCAATGCAGCTAGGCCAGGTACTTCCGTTTGGTACGCCATACTGTTTAAGGAATCCCCACGTAAAGAATATCTAAAGGATTTAAATCGGGAGACATTGCTGGCCAAGCAATAGGTCCACCTCGACGTATCCATCACTATTAAAAAAACATTATGTGGATGATGTATTACTTAACGGCTGAAGCGGATGGGATCATGCATAAACCATGTATGATATTGTGTCATGACAAACACATTTTCTAGTAAGTTCAAGCCCATTTAATCGCGGAGGTAGAATATGAGCCCCAATTAAGAAATCGCCTTCAATGTCACACCAGACGTTAATCGAAAAGCTTTGCTGATGGGAAAACACTCTAACAGCCTGGCGATTTGCATTCGATCAAACATGCCTATTCTGCGAATTTACAATTCCCTCTATGGTAAACTTTCGTCATCTGTAAATGAAATCCTATTCGTAAAATTGAGATCTTGCACACAAACTTGCTGCAACTATCTACAGCACTGTAACCTATTTGGGCAATCAGCTGGATTTAGGGCTTGAGCTGTTGGAATATGGAAAGAGTGCAATAGCTGTCCATGAAGGTTGCACCAAGCCATCATACGACCAACATTCAAAATACCTTCAATTGGCCTTGAACTTAATAATAATAATATTTCCCATTATTCCTTATGGGACATAGGGAGCAGTATCCGGTTAGTCCCTTGCGGTACATAGAGTAACTATGAGTTGTTCCCAAATTTGGCTGTCCCTGGCCAGCTATTCCTGTACCTACTTGCTGATGGATTATCCTCTACAACTTAAAGTATTCGTTCTCCAACAGTAGGATCTTGATTTACCTGTCTTTCATGCCGAACTTAACACAAACGGCAAGTTTCTCTCAATCGTCTGTCAACTGCTTCAAATGTTCTTCTATCCGAAACTGTTCTATTAGGAAAACATTCTTCGTAAAGATTTCCTGCAACTACAGCATCTCCAGAAGCCAAACTATACATAAAACGCAAGACTGGGTACTCTTCGTTTGTAACCATTTTTTCATCGTGGAAACACTTGTTTTAGTAATTTATTCCGAATCAACCCTAATTGCCGGTATTGAACCAATGCTAATCAAAAAAATGTCGTTTTGTTGCGAAACTTTCTTTTACCCGAGAAAGAATCTTTCTTGTGGAGCATTTCCGAACAAATGTTTATATGTTTTATTTTCTTATTTTGTGCCGTAGAATATACCCCTAAAAGTATGACATCATTTCATGTCACTCCCTGTATATGCAGGACATAAGCGTAATATAGAGAAATTTCAAGAAATATTAGGGAATTCCAGACATTACTGGGTAAATTATTATAGAAGCAAATATGATTGAACTACCCTATAAAGGAAATACAGAAAATACTTTGCAATAGTAGGAAATCTAAGGGATGTACATATATGACAAATTTAAATATGGCGATATTATGTGTAATAGACAAGTATATGCGAAATGCTCAAAAATACTGTAAGAATATGCCAATGATAAATACAGAGGGATTACAGAACATACACAGGAATTGCAAGAAAATTTAAAAGTGCTCTAGGTAATGTAGAGAAATTACAGAGGACAATAATCAAGAAATGCAGGGCAATTACGAAAACACGTAGGAGTTGCAGGAAATCTGATAAAAACATGCATAAAATACAGGAAATGTTGGAAGTAACTGAAAATACAAACTTATTGTGGGGAAATCTTATTTACGAAATATGGGAGATCGATATAATGTAAAGATAGAGAAATTCTACAAAGTAACGATTTATTTTAGGAGAATATCTAGAAATTGTAAAGAAAACGTGACCAGGAATTACGAAAAACGTGCAGAAACAAGGAAAATTTTGAAAAATGAAGGGAAATACGCCGAAATTACAAGAAGTATAGTAAAATTGGGATCTTAAAAGAAAAAGAGAGAAAGTTATAACTCAAAACAGAACAACAAAGAAGACACTCCCAGAATATTTACATAAATATCAACAAACAGTTGAAGTGAGCTTAAATTACGATACCAACACATCAATTACTAACCTAAACGACAATCTAGTTACCAGCATGAAAAGCGCAATGGAATAACCTGATTATCAACCAGACCAAGAAAAGATATTTAGGAAGAATAACGACAACAAAACTGTGACTTGAAAAAGAAGGTGATAGAAGATAATCAAAGCCTGAAAGTGCTAAGAAGAAAAATGGCTGCAGGCAAGTAAGAGGCACATAAAATAACAGACACAACGGGAAACATAATAACAAATAAAAAGAAAATCCTAAACATAACTGAAAGTTTCTACTGGGAATTATACAAACAAAGAGATTTAAATGATACACCGAAGGATACACCGAATGTTCCAAATGTAATAAATCAAGGATTAAAAGAGATACCAGAAATCACAGAAGACTAAGCGAGATGAAGAACAACAAAGCACCTGGTGATGATGATCTGGTGATAGAGACCAGGAGAGCCAATAGTTAGAACTCTCAAACTTCTATTTAATAAATGTCTTTTGGAAGGAATTACTCCTATACAATGGAATAATGCGCTTGTTATTCTCATTAATAAGAAAGGAAACATTGCAGATCTAGGAAACTAAGACCAATTAGTCTCTTCAGCCACGTATATAAACTTTTTACAAAGATCTTAACCAAAAGGCTGACCAAAAACTTCTTTTCTATCAATCAAGGAAACAAGCCGGTTTCAGACCTGATTTCGGAACAAATGGCCACCTAACTACTCTTAGTGTTGTTCGAAAAATGTGTTGAATATAACAAACCGTTAATACTAATTTTCGTGGACAATGAAAAGGCTTTCGATTCGGTAAATCAACAGAAACCTCTGGAAGCCCTCTCGGAATGTCGAATTGACTTTCGCTACACAGCACCAATCGAACAAATATATAATATCGCTACAGTCAGTGTCAGATTACATGAAGATACTGAGAAATTTCAAATGAGAAGAGAAGTGAGACAGGGAGACACACTGTTGCCGATACTGTTTACCACTTTGTTGGAGAGTATGTTTAAAAAGACTAATTGGAACACTATGGGAATAAACATCGGTGGAGAGAAACTCAACCACCTCCGCTTTGCGGATGACATTGTCTTAGTATTAGATGGTGTATGTGAAGCTTAAAATATACTTAACACCTTGCATGCAGCCTCAACAACAGTAGGTTTAAAAATAAACACATTCAAAGCCCAATTTTTGACAAATCTCGTTTTAAATAAAAATATCTCTCTAAATAACAATGACCTCCAACAAGTGCACAGTTACATTGGTCGAAACATTGAAACAAAAGAAATCCAAAGAAGAAGAGGACCGACATAGGCAGTTTACGGAAAGCTGGAATATATATTTAGAACTGACTTACCTACATGAAAAAAAGAGATTTCGACCAGTGCATACTATCTGTTCTTACATATGGGGTCGAAACTCTCTAGCTCACAAAAAGATCTATTGATAAAATACAGACAGTGCAATGCAAAATGGAACGATCAATGTTGGGTATTACTCTGAAAGACAAAGTCCCAAATACAACCATCATACGTAGAACAGGAGTTAGAGGCGCCAATGAAACTTAAATGGAACTGGGCGAGACATATAGCCGGAATGAAGGACAATAGGTAGACCAAAAGACTTGTAGAATGGAAACCAAGAGGGTGGCCATCTACCAGATGGAGTGACGATCTGAAACGAGTGGCTGAAAAGTGGCTAAAGGCCGCACAACATCGAAGGCGCCGAAACGATTTAACAACAGTGGACAACATGAGCTGTTTGATGATGATGAGTTAAACTGGGAGAATTATATGGAAAGTATACAGATAATGTTGAGGAATTACAGGAAATTCACAGAAATAGGATGGCTATAAAGGAAACATGGTGCAATAACGTGAAAGTCATAGGAAATATTCGGGAAATATGTATAGAATACAATTTAGAAGCATTAAAAGAACTTGGAATGAGCATTATATGGGAGTTTCAAGAAATATTGTACAGGGAAACATTGACGATATACTTAGTAAAGATAACGCAGGTACATGCTCAGAATCACAAAAAAATTTGCAGAACATACAGAAAAATTGTAGAAAATACTTTTTGTATACATAAATTGCGAGAAATGTGTAGAAAGTAGAGATTAGCATGGAATATGAAGAAGAAAGAGAACATACTGGTAATTTACAATAAACTTACGAAAAATGTAGTGGATACAGCGGAATTACCAGAAATATGGAGGAATTACAAACAATGTACAAGAATTGGTGGAAATTTACAAAGAATTTACAGCCCTACGGAAAGTATATGCAACATATAAGGAAATTCCGAAACATTAGATGCAACATGATGGAATTACGTGTGGTAGAAATCGCCCAGGGTAAATACATAGAAAATATTTCAGGCAATACCCGGGAATTAACGAAATTGTTATGCGGTTGGTTTTGAAGAAAGCAACAGCTAATGTAAAAATCATCATTAAATTGCAGTTTATACCAGAAGAAATCATACCAGAGGTTTAAGAATTAGTGTAAAACCTTACTTCATAAATTAACAAAAAATGAGAATTCCTCTAGATTCTGAATGTATTTCAAAGTATACCAACTTTTCGGAAATCCGCGGGGAAAATCATTCACCCAACCAACCCTCCCTAAGTGTTCCGCTCTTCCTTTAAGATTATTAAGATACCGCGACATCAAGGGCTGGTTGTGGGGATTTTAGTATCGTCCACAGTGTGGAGATAACAGACTAATTAATTTGCATAAAGAGTTTAAGATTAGTTTGTACGTGCATCGCGGTTATGTACTCGGATAAGCACTCGAAATAACCAAGAGCACGCACCGATTTCATGCGCTTCTGTGAAAACCGCTTGAATAATTAATTTAAAAAAAAGCTTGAACCAATTTATCAATTTGTTGTGCATAATGGAAGCATCCGACTCGGGGTTATCTCGATTCTCAAGAAACCCGCCGCTGAAATTAACACATCAGCAGAAGCATATCCCGAAATTCCAGCCGAATAAACTTGAAAGAGTTAACGAAGACAAATCGCCCCTCTAACGCTCATCCCTTGTAAACTGAATGCATATTCAAAAATCAATCACCGGCGAGGGTTGTAGCTGCAAGGTAGAATACCAAGCGCGCGTATCGTAAAACTGCTGTAAAACTGCGGAAGACGGAAGGATTTCCGTGTTACTCCTCCATTATCCCCAAGAAAAATTGCCTCCTTTCAAAAGTTATCCGCGGCTCGAAAATTGAAACAAACTAACGAGCGGGCGCCCGTTTTCCCGTCTTCCGGCAGCCGACGTCAAGGATCCCATTAAAAATTTAGCGCGACATTTGCGAGTCCGGGAAATACAATTAAAAATTTAATCCTGCCCTGCATATGCCTTTGAATGCGTATGTGCACCGCCACAAGTCAATCCCTGCCGCAAATGCAGGGCTCTTTGAAACATGCCCGATCTTTGTGTTATTATTGCATCTGGAGTAGCAGGAATATTACGGGAACTTTCCAGAGAGGTCCTTTGAGCCGCTGCGAAGTGAAGGCACTTAGGCATATCTCTCCCGGATTTTTTCTTTCATTTCTCCTACATTGGCACTTGTAAAGTCGACGTTCCGGTCGGCATGGCTACGCAATACGACGGCGGCGTTATTGCATAAAGTTACACGCCTGAAATATGACGCCGCATGACGCCGAACAGTGGCGTCCGTGAGTGTTCGCGTGAGCGTTCCCGAGCACTTTATCCTGAGGAGTCTAATTAAAGCCTGGAGAAGCTAATTTATGCTCGCGACAAAAAAATGTAATTGAAACCGCGAGAGCCGAGTTGTAATTTCCGCAGCTTTGTCGTCCCGAAACACTTTTGCGATAGTGGAAGGTGGAGAAATGAGGTTTTCTTTTGAAGCTGACTTTTTACGGTTTCTTGCGTTAATCTAACGATTGGGTTTGCTATGCATTCAAGCTAAAATTATTATGTTGATAACATTATATGTAGACGTACATCGCGAAACTGATTGCATTAACCAAATGCCTAATTATCACTTGAAGAAGTAATCAATTCCCAGCCAACGTAAACTACTAAACTACAAAATGCAAAAGAAAAGCATTTGAGGAAAGCCCTAAAACATCACTTACGAATTTTCGTTTTATCACTAGAGATTGCAAACTGCGAAACTTAGAAGAAGAAAGCTACTACCGGAATTCGTAAAATACGAGGCTTGTTCAACTGATCAGGGTGCGGCCCTACATTGCAGATTCATATGCAAATGCCAGCAGTGTATGGAAATGCATGTATTGCGTACCCAATTGTGAAGGAATGGTGCTGAAAATGTAAGAATGGAAAAGAGGGGACTATGGATGAGCCTCGACCAGGTGCACGGTGTACTGCATTAACAGAAAACAATATGGCATTATTAGAGAAAAGCATCGAATTTCATTTAGAGAAATTTCAGAAATTGTTGGTGCGAGTG
>JABXWE010021124.1:0-14661 GCA_014611495.1 Limonius californicus | reverse complement strand
GATCTTAAAAGTAACCCAGCCAAAATTAAAAGTGAGGGGAAGAGGTTCACGATTTTGAATGCGGGATGTAATTTAGGCTTTTTGGAAGGGTGCGACATGTTACTAGACTCAAAGAACAACGACAGGGACTATCGTAAAACTATGAATGGGAAAATTTTTCAAAATTGGTTGGTTAATCAGCTCAATCCTGCTTTGGACAAGTTGTAAGGAAAATTAGTCGTGGTTATGGACAACGCACTATCATTCAGTGCAGTTTGACAAGCCGCCCACATTTTCTTGCAAAAAAGGTGTATTGCAGGAATGGTTGGTTAACCACCACAATGTCGAAATTCAGAGCAAAATTACTAAGAAAAAACTTTGGGAGTTAATTAAACCTTTTACAGCAGGCGGAAATAAAAGATATGTAACCGACGAAATTTTGAAAAAGCGCAACTGTGAGATTCTTCGATTGCCTCCATACCATTGTCAATACAACCCAATTGAAATGGCGTGGGGGTTTCGTAAGACCTATTACAATAAACACAAAAATTCGCAGCCAAAATCGAAAGACAAGACTGCAAATTTATGGCGTGAGGCTCTTTCAAAATGTACCCCCGGCATGTGGCAAAATTTCTGTGAGCATTGTGAAAAAGTTATTTCGGAAGACTGGACAAAACATATGGGAAATCTATCGTTTGAAAATTGGGGAATCTGATTCAGAATCGGAGGGTGCCGATGATTCAGACACTTCTAGTGATAGCATGAAGGTGGAATAGGGTAGGGGATATTCTTTTGGCATCTAAATTGTGAATGAGTGTTTTACAGCTTTTATCTCGCCCGAGAAAAACACTTACCTCAGTGGAATACGAACTTGGGTCTCTTAACACCAGAGACAAACAGTCAACCACTGGACTACCATAATATCAATTAGAAACATGAGCGGCATGGACGTTAATTCTTCTTAATTTGCTGCAAGACCTAAATATAGGACAACAAAGAATGGCGTGGAATATGCTCTGTATACATACGATTTGAGTTCAGTATTCTCGTGTAAAAAGAACAGCAATATGTATTTGGTATGTGTTACGACAACATTTAAATTATAGTTATTATTTTATTTATAATGAAATCATTATTATATCTAAGTATTATAAATCAATATTGAGCAGCAATAGGCGGACGGAAAATGAACAAACAAGCTCCACTGGCAACATTGCCTGCTTTCAAAAAACATAACCTCCATCAAGAAAAACTAGCATAACCCAACTTAATTAATTGACAAATTTCAATGATACCACACATTCCCCCAGATTTCCACAGCCTGTTGGATGGCAAATCAATCGTGAATAGATTATATGCATGTGAAAACGGGACACTAAGGAAAACAGACGACAGTAAAATAAATACCACTGAAATGAAACATTGCAGGGAAAACCAAATGCGACAGGATAAGAAACAAAATATTAGAGGAATAACAAAGCAAGTACCAATAATGGAAAAAATATAAAAGAAACAATTAAACTGGTGTGCGTATATAGTGAGAATGAAACCACACAGAATTACAAGAAAAATAATGGAAACTGGAACACCAAGCAAAAAGCTAAGGAGAAGACCATGAAGAAAATGGATGGACCAAATTCGAGAAATAGGAATGGGAAAAGGAAAAACAGTAGAGGACATGAGAACCCTAGCAAAAGAGACAGTAAATTGATGCAGGACGTCTGAAAGGGCATAAGGATTAGAGAAGAAATTTTCTACAGGCTCAAGAAGGGTAAAAAAACAACTATTTACAAGTTCTTATTCTTTACTTATGCGTTTGATGCACATTTGATACTAAATTGAGTAACAATTGAAATAATCATACAATTTTGAAATTAAAAAATACAGTGTACGCCTTACGCCTAGAAGTGGCTTCTAAATAGCTGCCCGTTCTGCTAAAGCTTGTTCGCTAAATTTTGACTTGGCACATTATAGGTTTTATTATTGCTACGTTTCGTTTATAATAAAACTAAACCAACACAGTAATTCACAAAATTTAAAGTTCATCATTTATCACATGACTTCTACAAGATTAATCATATCTAAACCTCTTATTTTACTATTCGAAGATTCATTCCTTTACTGAGAACTTCAAACTGCATCAACTACTGTATAGAATTTTTAAAAACGTGACCTGAGAAACACTGATATACTATTAATCTACTGCCAAACGACATCCAAACTCAAGCTGTAGATAATTTATCATATTAAAAAACAAATTAAAAAATAAAGCTTGCCTTCTACACAAAATAAATAAAAATTTAAGCTGTACTGAGCAATTACATCTAATAAATACGTTTCTTGAATACTAGACATTTTTAAAACTGCTTGTAATATCACCCAATAGTTCAATAATCATTTACAAACAAATAAAACAAGAGACAGCGCTCTTCTAAAATATACAAACAAAATGCAATTATATTAAAATTTTCACACATTGACCTTCGGCTAATACACATTAACAAGATAAAAATAGTAACAGTTTAAAAAGTGAGATTCAAATGTATTAAAAGCGTAACAATTAATACTTCTGTGGGTTCCTACCATCAGAAATTCTAGTACGGGTAAAATTTTTTACACAATGCGTTTATAAGTAGGAGTCGAATGAATGGTGGGGGGAAATTATTATTGGTTTCATGCATTTAATTGAACAGAATTCGATATTCACTATACACCTACTTACAACTACAATCTGCATTCTCAGAACTGCCCCACAATTTTATTTTTATCAGATTATACAGGGTGGTTCAGACATCGCTTCCCAGGCCAATATATTGGTTAGTTGCTGAAATAAACACAATAACAGACGGATATCTTTACAAGTCTTTTCAAGTAGATCTAGTAATTAAGTAAATACGATTTTTTATTCTATTCTCAATTTCATAATTAAATACTACTGGCATATAACAAACTTTTAACGGTAAATGTAATTAAATATTCAAGGATAGGTTGTCCGTGCAAAACAACTTTCTATAATTTTCCATGTCCCACTTGCAGTTGTTTATCTAATTACACTAAAGTTAATGATGAAATTGTTATTATTGTTGCTGTTATATTGTAACAATCACCTAAGGGAAAATCAAAATTACTCCATCTAAAAAAATGCTTTAATAAGTTACACAAAAAGTATTTTATAATTCGCTTACGAAATTTTTCCCTAGAAGTTTTTATCAAAAAATAATCCATTATTGGCTTAGAGAATGATACCTGAACCACCCTGTATTCCGAGAACACAAGTTCGTGTTTCTGCTATTTTAATTATAAGACCGAGAGCAACACCCTAAAGTCCAATACATGCCATTTTTTAATTTACATATTGTTCGCTCGTCGCATAGCAACATGGGCATCCTCACTGGCACTGGTGTCGTTTTCACTTTGTTCTTCTAAATGCGGGGCGTTTGAAGCAAGGCCAACCCGACTCGTGTTACTTGAACCGGTTTCACCTGAAAATCTACATTAAAAAACTCTCTCCAAACACGTTTTCAATTCCTACCTCCTATAGGGCACGGTGGGCCCTTTATACGACACGTATTGTATGACCCACACTGACTGCATTTCAGACCCACCACGTGGAACTTCACTGTGCTCTCCTAAAAATTCAGTAGACTTTGTAAATTTACACCGTTTTGTTTACACATAAATTGTCACACCTAAGTATATATTTGCAAGTCCAATTATGGAACAACGTTTTACTTTTTAATGGCAATGGATTTTTTTTCTTCTCTATTGATAGTCACCTTCCTTATGTTCACACAACTTGGAGATAATTCTAATTTGGCTATTTAAAAAATAAGTCGAGTTTATTAATTTCAATATTAATGTATTTGGGATTTTAAAGTATCTCTACGGTATTTCTAAATAACTATAATAGTTCTATGGTCTACAATTCATTTAAATAAATTAATTAAATTATTTGATGTTTGAGTTTCCTGCGACAGGTTTTCATCATATTAATGATAAATAACAAATTGATATGATCAAAAATATCTTAAAGCTACATTTACTCATAAACTTTGGAAAAATCTCTTACCACCATGATGTTTAGAACACCTAAATACATATTTCGGCAACTAAGCTGCAATCTTCAGTAGAAACTTGAACTAACTAAAGTAACTTTGCTGAGGAATATCTCTAGAGATAATGATTGCACTTCGATCGTTGACTTGGTGAAGAAATTATCTCGAGAGGTTTTCCTCAACCAAGTTATTTTAGTTAGTTCAAATTCCTACTGAAGATGGAAGTTTAGTTGCCGAAATAGGTGTTTAGATGTTCTAAATATCGTGGTGGTAAGGGGTTGTGCAAAGTTTATATACCTAAACCACCGCCTTCATTCATTTACTTAATTAAGAACATATTAAGCACTGCCATTTCAATAAAAGTATCTTAAGAACTATTATGTATATTGTAACGTGCGATTTCTTACGCCTGGTTGTTTGGCATTCAAAATTTCAATACAGCATTTTGGTTTGCATATTTAAGCTTTTAACTAATTCAGTTTTGGCCTTGTGGAAGTTTCGTGTCATTTACTTGAGTATTTCCGATTCAAAAACTGGTGAATTTGGGTTTTCCGTTTAGGACATTACTATACGAGTTCTGATAGAACGTGCACGTGTTTTGAGATAATTTTAGAAGTCGTTTTAAGACTTGGAAAGTTTTCCAATTTTGAATTTTCAAAACATATTTGGGAAGTTTAGGCATCGTTAGTTTGATGTGATTTCCCGGGAGTTGATCACAATTTGAGTGCATTTGTTTTGAGAGAGTTCTTATCGCCATATAACATCTTTTGGTAAGCATTGGAAATCTAAATTTCTCTTTCATTTCTAAGACCATTGAAATTATTTAGGCGGAATTGGCTGGAGCTAGAATTAACGAATTTAACAGAAAAATTTTAGTTTAACAGCAAATAATCATAATAAAACTTATAATTGTACACTTAAATTGGTAATAAGACTAAGTACTCTTATTTAGTGAATGTTTAACCTTCATTGACTTTGTATTTTGTATAATTTGGTAATAATTTTCGTTAAATTTGGAATTAATTTGTTAAATGGTCAACAGTATAATTAAATTTGCTTTTATTGTTTGAAATTCAGTTAGAAAGGGGGAATAGTGCGGAAGTTTAATTCTTGATTAATAGATAGCCGACACCATTACCATTATTTCGGTAATTATTTATCTGGGTATTTAATTCGCGAGGCCTCGAAAAATCTAGAAATACTTAGCGGGTTTAGTCGTGAATATCAGTTTGATAATCTTTTCGCATTATTGCGTTCCCGATTTATTAAAGAATTTTTGGTTTATTATTTGTTTACCGGTACTGCTAGCCATAATTGTTTAAACATTGTTATATATACCTGTAAACATATCATATTGAAGACTTATTTTAATTCCAATTGATGGTGTTATGAAGATTTAAGGTGAATCTTTAGATAAATGGAAGATTTGTAATTTATTGTTGTGTTTTTATTGTGTCTTGGGTTATCATAATTTATTTTGTAGACAAATTGAGCAATTACCGAAGCAAGGTAAGTCCGACCTCCAGGAACGTTCCTGTTTACCTCGTGTTATTTTCAAGGACGAAGGATATTTTAAACAGGTGGCGCCTAGGCTTATCAAACCCCCCCATTCTTCGACTGTAGCTGGTCGACCCTTGTCCTTGTACCTGGACCTTTCATCGCAAATAGTAGGTTTGGTTGTATTGCTTCGATTTAAGGTCGATTCGCATTTTACGGAACGTCAACGTCGCGTCACCGTCCGGCAACGTAACGTCAAAATATTGTATAATAGATTTCTTGTGGTAACATTCACATAGAGACGTAACGGAACGTACCGTCAGCGTCACGTCGTGACCATAAGAAATCTATTATACAATATTTTGACGTTACGTTGCCGGTCGGTGACGCGACGTTGACGTTCCGTAAAATGCGAATCGACCTTTAGGATATTAGAATTGTCGCGGTCGATTCGACTAGGCGTTACAATATATATAATCTGAACCTTATAATACCCGGAAGTGTAAGGAGTTATTGTCTAACACTTATCTTCATATACAAAACTCTTCCATTTATTCTTGTCCTTTGCCAGTCTCGATGCTTTGTTTCTATCTGATCCTCTCTGTCTTAGTAAACCGTTTATCTTGTTGTCCCTTGTTTTATTCGGTTTGCCTCTTGGTCTTCTCTCCGGTCTTCTGGCCTCCCATACTTTTTTTTATGGGTCTGTTGTTTTCCATACGAGTGACCGAACCATCTCAGCTGACCTTTTTCTATTCTCTTGGTGATTACTTCGACTTCCAGTTCTTCCCTCACTTTGACGTTCCTCACTCGATCTCTTCTAGTTATTTCCAGAACTCTCCGTAAGTACTTCATTTCCATTGCTTGGACTTTGCTTGCGAATCTCTTATTCAACACCCAGCTTTCGCATCCAAAGGTGAGTATGGGGGCGTAAATTGTTTTATAGACATTCATTTTTGCTCTTCTCGACACTTCTCATTTTCCAATGAACCTGTTTTTTAATGCATGGTACATTCGGGATGGGCTCTGTATTCTTTCAATTATTTTTACTTCTTGGTTCCCTTCAGCATTTATGTGTACTCCTAGGTGCTTGATAGTATCTACTTGTTTAACCTTATTTCCGTCTACTTCGATGTTCAGTTTAGTGTTTGCGTTCGTTTTACTTCTCACTATTATTTGTGATTTGTCTGTGTTCATTTTTAAGTTCCTTTTCCTTAGTGCTGTATTCCAACTTGTTAGGGTTCCTTGTAATGCGCTTTCGTTGCTAGCAAATATTGCTAGGTCATCAGCAAACGCACATTGTTTTATCCACACTGGTTCAAGATTTCTGTGTCCTACGTATACCAGGCCAGTACTGGTGTCTGTTTCCTTGATAACCTCATCCATCACGAGATTAAACAATAGTGGGCTCAATAAGGCACTCGTTCACCTGATGACTGGGAACACCATAAACTGTCCCAACAAAGGTACAAGAACGCTATAAGACGATCTAAACGAACCACCTGGAAGGCCTACTGCGACGGGATAGAAAGTATGCCGAAAGCAGCAAGGCTTTGCAAGGTCCTCGCCAAACAACCTCGATGCAGGTTGGGAGCCCTACAACTTCCCAATGGTGACTTCTGTACTTCCAATGAGGAGGTACTAGGGCTCCTCCTGAAGACCCATTTCCCTGATTCCAGGAGCTGGGCCCTCACGACACACCATCTATAGAGGCTCCCCAGATTAGACCGACGACTAATGACTGGAAAGTAGCCTCTAAAGTCGTAAGTTTGAACGTACAAAATGGGCGATTTCAACATTCGCCCCTTTCAAAGCTGCAGGCCCTGACGGTATCTTCCCGGCTCTCCTTCGGGAGGGACTGGAGATGCTAGTTAGGCCTCTGTACCATATATTACGTGGCTGCATTGCCATGGAATATGTCCCTATTCCATGGCGAACGGCCAAAGTTATATTCTTACCTAAACCGGGTAAAGATTCCTACTTCCAGGCAAAGGCATTTCGACCGATCAGCCTTACATCCTTTCTACTGAAAGTGCAGGAAAGACTGGTCGACCGCCACATTCGAGACGGATATTTGGTGCAATACCCATTACATCCAAATCAGCATGCTTACCAACGAGGCAAATCCACAGAGACGGCCCTTCATCAAATCGTCCATAAGGGCGAGAAGGTGCTAACTCATGGAGAGTACGCTCTTGGTACATTTCTGGATATTGCAGGAGCGTTTGACCGAATCACCTTCGAATCCATTCATAACGCTGTCCTAGAGCGTGGAATCGAACCCACCATAGCAAGGTGGATCGACTTCATGCTCAAGCACAGAAACATAAAAGCCATGCTCAGAGGGGACTCCGTGGTAGTATCCGCCGGCCGCGGGTGCCCACAGGGAGGCGTTCTCTCGCCGCTCCTGTGGTGCCTCGTGGTTGATGGACTCCTCCGGCGGCTCAACCAGCAAGGGTTTTACACTCAGGGCTATGCGGATGACCTGGTCATCCTCATAGCCGGTAAATTTCTTGGCACAATAAGCGGGGCTACCCAAGGTGCCCTAAATATTGTGCAAGACTGATGTAACAGGAACCAATTGTAGGCCAATCCATCAAGGACCGAGCTGGTCCTGCTTACACGTAAACGGAAGATGACAGGGTATAGAAAACCCTCCGTCTTCAACAAGTCACTTGACCTGACAGGTGAGGTCAAATATCTAGGCGTTGTCCTTGATGCCCGACTAACCTGGAATAGCCATGTGAAAAGACAAGAACAAAGGGCCTGCGCTTCATACTGGACGTGCAGGCGCGCGTTAGGAAAAACCTGGGGACTGAAGCCTAAAATCATATTCTGGTTTTATACGGCCGTAGTACGCCCGCTGTTAACATATGCTGCCCTTGTCTGGTGGCCACGATCAGAACTGACCACCACAAGGACGACACTCGCCCGTGTGCAAAGATTAGCTTGTCTGGGCGCAATGCGAACAACCCCGACAGCGGCCATGGAAGTGTTGCTGGGACTCGCGCCCCTTCACTTTGTGATTGAGGCCAAGGCTCGAGCGGCAACGCATACCGACTCAGGAAAACGTAGAACATGCCAGAGTTGCCTCCAAGTTGAAGGCGACCACTCCCGTTTCTTCAATGGGAAGTGATGGCATGACCCCCTACTTCTCCTTTAGTATACCCTACAAGGTTCATATCCCTCTCCGGGATGAATGGTTCTCGGACGATCGGCCCTTTCTTAAACCCGGCGGCCTAGTTTGGTACACAGACGGGTCACGGAATAGGAAAGGTGCCGGCGCCGGTGTATATGGGGACAAACCCAGGGTCAAACTCAAATTTGCCCTAGGAAAATATCCTACGGTCTTCCACGGCTCAATAATCCCCCTTGTCTTAGACACTCTCTAACTTCCAAATCTTGTGATTCCATGTTACCCTTTCTCACGTAGCTTTTATTTTTCCTATAGAGACTCATAACAGCGTTTCTTAGTTTTCCGTTCAATTTCCTTTTTTTCTAGACATTCTTTTACTACTTTTCTCGGTACTCTGTCGAATGCTTTCTCTATATCAATTAGAGCCATGTATATTCTCTTCCCGTATTGTTTTGCCTTTTCTATTAGTTGTTTGATTGTAAATATGTGGTCTTGGATGCTCTTGCCTTTCCTAAACCCACTTTGGGATTGGTCCATTTATGGTTCGATTATTTTCCTTAGACATTGTTCCAATATACTTTCGTAGACTTTCGATGCTATGCTTAGCAGCGCAATTCCCCGGCAATTACTGCATTCAGTTCTGTTTCCCTTCTTGTATATTGGTAGAATGATGCCTACTTCCCAGTCTTCCGGTAGTGTGTCTTCCTTCATTGCTTTGTTGCATATTTCTGTTAACATTTTTATTCTGCAGTTCCCCATATTTTTCAGCATTTCCCCCGCAATGCGGTCATATCCGGCGGCTTTACCTTTCTTCAGCGTTGTAATAGCCCTTTCCACCTCTGTTTCTCCTACTTCCGGTTCATAATTTTCTTCTTTGTGGCTCTTCTCTCGGTCTTCTTGCCTGTTGTTTTCTTCTGGGCATAGTAGCTTTTGGAAATACTTTCTTTAATACTCCATTACTTCCTGTTTTTCCATCACTAATACTGCTTTTTCATTTTTAATTTGTTTAATTTTCTGTTGGTTGTTTCCTGTACGTAAATTTTTAAGTACTTTATAGAATAATTTTGCATTAGCGTGATAGTCTTCTTCCATTTTCGTTCTCAATTTTTTCCAGTCTCTTCTTTGCTTCCTTGACCAATTCCTTCACTTTGTTTCTTTGTGTTTTATATTCTTCGTATCTTTCTGTTGAACGTTTTTGTAAATAGAGTTTCCACTTATGTTTCTTTTCCTTTACTTCATTCTTGATTTCATCGTTTCCTATTGCTGGTTAAGTGGTTATCTTTATTGTGCCGCAAACGTCTTTGGCTGTGTTCAGGAGTGTTGTTTTAAAACTTTCCCGAGTTTGTTCACATTTTAGGTCTGTGGTATGCACTACACCTAGTTTTTCTTTAATTATGTCTTGATACTTTAGGGTTCCGTCTTTATCAGCCAATTTATATATCCGAATTGATACTTTTGTTGGCTTGGCTAATGTATTTTTCTCTTCCTTCTTCTAGGATTCTTTGTTGTCTACCTGTCCTATTAGTGTTTTTGCCATTAGTAGGTAGTGATCGCTATCTATTTCGTGTGCCCTTTTTACCCGCACATTTACTATGTCCTGTCTATTACTCCGGTTTATTAACACGTAATCAATAATGGACTTCTCTGGTGTACATATGTACCCCTTTGTGTCGATAAAACGTATTTGTTATTATCAGATCATTCTGTGCGCAGAAATCTATTATCCTCTTCCCATTGTTGTTTTTCTTTACTTTTACGCCGTATTTTTCAATGACACTCTCTGTTTCATTTGCTCCAGTACCTTCTTTTCCGTTTAGGTCCCCTAATATGATCAGTCTTCCTTTTAGACTTTCTACTCTATCACTTACATCATCCCAGAATTTATCCTTCGTCTCCTTTCTCTCATTTTCGTCCGGTCCATATAATATTAATATATTTACTCATTCTTTGGGGCCTATTTCCATTGCTCTTTCTGATATGGGTTGCCAATTTTTTAAATACTTCCTCTTGCTCTTCTCAATTATACATCCCACCCCTGCTTGTGCGTGTTCTTCTGGTCTCACACCACTGTATAGCATTAAGTGTCCATTTTGTAGTTCTTCGCTCTTGCATCCTTTCTTCTTCCTCTCTGTTAGTGCTATTATATTTGCTTTCATGCTCTTCAAATTCATTCATTAGCTCATTCTACTACTATGTATGAACATTAAATATCTCTAGATATTTTTAAGAATGTAATAATATCTTGAGACATTTTTAATCCCCCATTTAATCAGACCTTAGAGATACATCTAAGTAACTAATAATATATTATACATTATTAAAAATATCCTATAGGTATTCTAAATTGAATTTTAAGTAGCTTCCAGATATTTTTATGCCATTTAAACGTCCGAAATATTTTTAGTTATTTAAAAAATGTCCCAAAAAAATTATATTCTTGCATATACAAAAGGCACCTTAAAAAAAGTCGGATAATTTACTATTCTCAGTATGAATCTAAAAACCAACTTTCTTGAAGCATAATCAGAAGAAATAAGGGCTTGTACCCGCTGGATATGGCCAGGGATGCAATTGTGTACAGTAAATAAAAATTAATATCTTAGACTTTGTCTCGTGGCAAATGAAAAACCTATATTCGAAAATTGTATCCTATATATATTTTCAATTCTCTCAGATGTCCTGAGGTATTTTAAATATTTAAAAATATCTCCTAACAAATTTTTCAATTCCTGTATATAACAAAACCTTATGAGATATATTCCATAATCAATAATATCTTAAATGTTATAAAATAATAGTGTCATAACCATACAGATAAATAAGTCAGTATAATTAACAATATCATAAACATTAAACAATAAATTTTACTAAAAAAGCGCATGAATATTTGAAAATTATTGTCTGAAACAGATAAAATACTTTTATTTAAAAGGATATTTTTGATTCCTCCATTTAACATGAAGATAAAGATATATTTGAATATTAATGACATCTTAAACATTATAAAGTGAAAGTTTCATTTTAAATTACAAATAATATTTGCAGATTATTGCATAAAAAATTCCTATAAACATTTTAAATTCCATATCAAAAATCTTAAGATATATTTAATTGTATAAAATAGATTTTGTTGATATGCTAATTACTGTCATCTTTTATTTTAAAAACATCTTAAAAGATATTTAAAATACAATAATTTCCCTATTCTCAACAATTGTTTATATTTTAAAATTGATGAACTAAAAATATTTCCTCTCTTAGAGAAATTTTTAAAATGTAATTTAATGTTTTGTTTCTAAAAAATCCAATGCTAATCAAAAGTAAAACGGCGTTTCACACTTGTATATTTTCAAAATAACCTCACCTTGTGACAATCCTTGCAAAGGATATCCGCCATGTAATTGCTGTACTCGGGGGGCATCGGCGTGTGTGCAACCTCATTATCCAAATATTTCCAGAGCTGTGTCATATCCATAAGGGAAGTTTGGCAGATCGGACAAGCATAATGTCCTGACTGGAGTAGCTGCTCAAAGCAGGTGCGGTGTAGAAGGTGCCCGCAGTCGGGTATGTGACAAGGAATTCGGGAGGTGTGAATGTCTTCCAAGCAAACAGGGCAATTGGCACGGGATACATTTTCTACGCACTGCACAATTAAAACATTAATTGTTTCAGAAGTGACTTGTAAATGTTAGCACGTACCTTGTGGCCGTTTTTCAACTGGACAGGTAAACACATATTGCACTTTTCACAGTGGAAGAATCGATCTGCTCCGCCGATGCGGCAAATGCCACAGCCACTGCAATGGTATTGATTCTTATCCTCGTCATCAAATAAATTGCACTCCAAACACGTGTACTGTTAAGCAATAAATATATTTTAGATACAAATATATTCAAATAAGCAAGAATTATAATTGTATGGCAATAATTTACGGTGTGTTTTTAAGATAAAATAAATATACACGTGTAGTTATTTCAAAATTACTTGTGCAATTATTAATTGTGAAGTCAGAAGTTTTCCAGGTTCAAGTCAGGCGATTTTGTTGGCCATGAGTTGGTAAAATCTGTTCAAAATGTAATGTGAAACAATACTGATTAGTCAAAAATGGTTTGTGCCAACTCCGAACTCTGTCGGGTTCAAGACTGTTAATTCTGCTAGCTATCAGTTATTAAAAATGTCTCTAGAGCATAACTTCTAACAAGATTTATAAAAACTACTCGAGTAACTACTAATTCCCATTTATTTTTAACGGTCCACCATTTAAAACAAGCAGGTTCAAGTGACTACCATATGTTAGTAAAAGAGTTATGCAATATACAGGGTTATTCAAATTCGACCGGCACCATTGGGATCTCGCTTATTATAAGAGATAGAGATTCGTTTAAATTGCGGCAAAGTTGCGGAATTTTATGATTATTAATAATCTGGAATGAAAATTGAAGTAGCTGCTTTTGTTTCGTAAATATGGGCAAAAAACGAAAAAAATCGATTTTTGTTTTTCGACTCTTATTGCTTTATTTACAAAAATTTTAAAAATCTGAAAACACTTTTCCGCAGCAACTTTTTCTTCTGGATATTGCTGTCTAATCATATTTGAAATAGCACGTTTCGTTCTTCTGGAACCGTCATCAACTTCATTTTTTAAAATAGCGGCGCTCTTTTGTTTTGGCGCCATTTTGTGGCATTCATTTTTCTGATTTCAAAAATGTATAACACTCTAGCATTCGCTCTTCATTATAATACAAAAATTTGGAAATTAGTAAATTATTATTACTAATAAGGGTAACAGCTGTAAAACAAATGACTTTTTTTTTGTTATTTCGGATAAATGAACACGTGGCTTGCATTATTTTTGTTTGCAAACTTAAAAAGACACATTGTAATAATGCTGTCAACCATATTAAACAGTTTATAACATTTTAAAATTTTATTGATCAAAATAACAAGCAAATAACGAAAAAACAACTAAAAATCTTAAAGAAGATGCTCAAACTGCGAGCCATTTTCACGTAAACATAAATTTATTCTTCTTCTTATGTTGTTTACTGCTCTATGAATATCTCTTCTTTATAAGCGAAGCAAAACCATTAATAATATTTGCTCGAAGATCTTCCACATTGTTTATATTTTCTTTATAGATTCTGTTTTTCAAAGTTCCCCATAAAAAAAATCTAGAGGCGATAGGTCAGGAGACCTTGCTGGCCATTCTACGGCACCTGCATTACCTCTCCATTTATTTGGAAATTCCTGGTGAAGGAACACTCTAACTGCAACAGTGTTATGGGGAGGGGCGCCATCTTACTGAAACCATACATGGGGTAATTGACGCAAAGGAATATCCTCTAAATACCCCATCAACTGTGTTCTTAAAAAATTCAGGTACCGCTCTCCATTTAAATTTTCCTAATAAATGAATGGACCTATAATTCCATTTCCCAATATTCCTGCCCAAACGTTCAAACCAAAACGTACTTGGTTTCTTACTTCCCTATACTCTCTAGGATTTTCTACGGCCCAGTAGTGTTCATTGTTTCGGTTAAATAGCCCTTGATTTGTGAATTTGCTTTCATCTTACCATTTAATATTATTTAAAAAATTGTCATCATCGTTAATTTTTTGTAATAACCAGTTACAATACTCTAAACGTCTAAGATTATCCCCAGGTCTTAAAGATTGGCAAATATGAATTTTATATGGTTTGTATGGTTATTTTTTAACGCTCTCCACACTGTTGTTTGTGGCAAATTTTAATTTAAAGCTATTTCATTTGTGGATGCGGTAGAATTCTAGTTTATCTAAAATTATTATAGATTACAAAAATGTTATAATTAAAAATTGCAAACTAATCAAACCTCTTGTAAAATGTTTTCAGTGTTATCTTCTAAAACTCTATTTCCGTAATTTTCACGAGGTTTATTAAATGTGTCGTATTCATTTAAATTTCGATGCAGTTCTAAAAAAAATCTTCTATTTGGTTGTTCCCTTTCTGGACACATT
>JABXWE010021123.1:0-12592 GCA_014611495.1 Limonius californicus | reverse complement strand
TACCTTTCAAGCTTTACGAAACCTAAAAATTCTTCTTCGATTGTATTGTCCTTTTCATCAAAAAAACGTCATCCAATAGAGAGCTGTTCTTTGACCGAAATACCTGAGTCTGTACATGTGCTTTGCAATAATCGTGTATGTCCTTCTACGTAGTGAAAGGTCTGATGAAATGACCCCAACCACCCTCTCACCAAGCTGGCTGACGGCGGAAACAACACACAATATTTACGGTAAGCACCGCTCAGTCGCCTTGAGTAAGTTAACAATGGCGAATATGTGTCCAGCCACTGGTAATTGAATTTCCTGTTGAGATGTTTGTCATCTGCGGCAAAATCGTAGTTCTTCGAAGGTACGCGCCATTTTCTAGAAGATGTTTTTTCTTATCAACCGGCATGGTGGCAGCCAGGCCGACGATATTTCCAATATCATTTTCATGACAACCGTCGTCTTCGGTTTTATTTTCACTGTCTGGCACCGTGGTTTGAACCATACAAGAAGGCCTCGCAGTCGCAGTGTCTGAAGTGTCATAAGAACTACAACCTGTACGTGTTTAATACATGTACAGGTTATAGTTCTTATGACTAACTAGTGAGGTGGTAGTATATACTGGTGATAACGATCCACTCTCAAAGACTAGTGATATAACAATTATCCCAAAACACAAGCAAGGAAACCCTGTCGAATCTCACATTGTAAGATAGGAAAATATCCTCCAGCTATAACAAAATATAATATATTGCCATTTAAACTCCATCCTTAACACGAGGCGGCAAAACATACCAACACTGGCTTTTGTTCCTGCCTTGATGAGGCTCTTAGAGTTGCTCTGGACACCACGCCACTGAGGAGTTAAATAGCGTATGCCAGCGTTTATCGTGTCACAATTGAGCTCAAAAACTCCTTTTTATTTTTTCTCAATTTGCTGCAGTTAAAGAAGAAGCGATTGCGTGTTCTTCGGTCACAGCCGCGGGAATCCATTCTGGCACTCATTTTACAATACTTTACTTTGTTTTTTATATGTTTCTTTAACACGTGCGACGCTTAATTTTGTAAAGTTTGAGAAATTTGGAAGAAACCATTTATCCCTCTCTTGCTGAATAAGAGCATTTGGCTTTCTCTCGTTTTTTCACGATTAACCTAAATTGCAGCGTTGTCGTACATGAAGGAACAATATATTTCTCATACGAAGCTCTCCCGTCTCTAAAATATTTCGACCACTCAGACGCCTAACTTTTATAAGGTATTGATTACCATATTGTTGCTTCGCAGTTGTGTAAGAATTTTAGTAGAATTTACACCTTCATTCGTTAAGAATTAATATTATTTAAATGCAACTTTCCGACATCATAATCTGTATCCCTGCCAAAATAATATTATAGGCGAATTTGTCACGATATATACTATATAACCTATATATATATATATATGCATACACATATATTTATATATATATATATATATATAATAACAGTCACGGCCCAACTAGAAGTTTAGAATTTCAAAACAATAGGTTTAAAAAACAAAAAAGTTATATGCCGTTACCTCATCTCGTGGTCACCCGGTATAAAATGATTTTCAGATATGAAATTACTTTTAGGGGTATCTAAACGGATTACGCGTTTTATCGTTTTTTAGCTTCCATCGAGATAAATTTATGTTTTCCTTTAAGCAAAAGTGTAATAATTCATGACCAAAATAGATCATAGGGATTAAAAGATCCGGGAAGAACCTGGAATTCTGTTGACTTAAATTTATTATATTAATGAGTAATGCACTAAGAAAATAGCTTGACTTACAAACCATTTGATATTCAAAAATTCGTTAAACCAAAATGACTTCTACACACAATGAATGGCTCTTTTTAGAGCTGTTGTAATATGCCTCATTGGGTTTTGGGAATTTTGGATATTAAATAGGTGTTTAAGTAAGTAAGAAAGATTTTATTCAATAATTAAGACCTGAAACTTCTCACGGTATTAGAAATGCCGACTGTCCTATTTAATTACCCTGACCCAAGCGTTGGTCCAACCCTCTTAACTTATTGACCTGCTAGTATTAAAGTATTATGTTACAATACTTCTAACACATGTATCAGTTAAGCTGTAAGATTTGCATTATAGCACGTATATTCTGCCTGGCGGCGAAACCAAAGGCAATTATGTAATGTAGCTGGCCTGGCGGTAAAACAAAAGGCGATTATGTTAACCAATAGGGTGGAAGCTTGTTGTCAACCCTGCCAATTTTGTTAGGAAGCTAAGTTTTCTTTTATACTGAAGGTAAAAAGTAGTGGCAGTTGAATTAAGATCATCAACGAAGCTACATCTGAATTATAGTTACAAGATATGTATATTATGTGAATAAATTGTACCAACAAGATGCATCGTGTTTATTAATTCTATCGCCTAATTACTTGGCTGCAATAAAGTAACCTGACTGAAGAACGTGTGCAACGAAGGTGTTAAGTATTTAACGGGCCAGTTCGTAAAGCAAAACTAAACCAAAATGACTTCTACTCACAATGAGTGGCTCTTTTTAGAGCACACTTTTGAAGTCAAGTAGCAAAAAAAACATAAAAATCTGGAATTCGGTTCTTTTAAACAGTAAACAAAATTATAGCAGAAATTTTTATTTTTTAAAAATAAATAATGCTGTTTTTAGACATTGAACATGTTATTTAAAATATGAATGTGTTGCTTCACTACGTATTTAAATATCTTATGCAGGAAATACAGGGCTTCCTTGATATACAATCTTTTTGATAATAAGTATTACCGTTTTTTCCAATAACTCTTAACACCTTCAATACAACTAAATGTATGTGTTGTCTTTGGCAATAAAGTATGCATTTCGAATTTATAGAAAATCTTCCTAAAAATGGCGAAGAAAAACCAAATGGAGATTTATGAAAGGGGCCCTTCTGTTCATATAATTTTACGTGTCTGTAAAAAAACAGACGTCGTTTGAGTGAAAATGGATTTTATTGAGACCACAACGTTTTCTTAATCAATTAATTTTTTTTCGACTTTTTTAAAATAGTTCTATTAATGTATAGTTTTGATACCTAAACACTTAGAAGACAATATAGAAATTTAGAAACGAAGAAGCTACTAGACAATCTTTATTTCCAACAGATTGAGTTTTTATAATTTTGTTAACTAGTACATACGATAAAAGGCCGCTTTCATTTGGTTTTTAAGTGAATAACCCAACTGCTGTGATACCTTCTGTGAATTTTCGAAGTAAGAAGTTATTTTACTATACAAAATAATATATTTTATACAGCAAATAAAGAATTTATACTTAATTATATACGCCTTGATTTTCCAGTGTTTTAGCATATTCGAAGTTGGAAAGTTATTTTACTGTACTGGTATATTTCATTAGAGCATATAAAAAATTACCATTTAATTAGTTTCGCGTTAATTTTTCAGTTTTTTTTCAATATCTTAATACTTTCATCTTTTTTTGGTTCCTCCACCAAAAGCAAATCTGTTTTAACCCTCGCAAAGCGCAATGATTTATAACGAATAGAGAGTCGCCCCGCCCAAAATGATCCGGCAAAAACGGAATGGTTCTTTTACGACAAGGGCCCTTCTATAAGCAACTTTCCCATTTCATTAGTTTCAGCGGTAAAAGTCCTTTGAAGTGAAAGCTGCGTTATGAAGACGTATAGACGGCCGGTCATTAATTTAGTTCCTGTAACCCGCATCTTTTACGCGAGCGAGATGGCGTACAAATTGAGTTATTAGACGTGCTTAAATAAGGATACATAAATTACCTATACAAAGGATTAAGAAAGGGTAACTGCCGGTACGGGCATTAGTAGAAACTTTACTACTACGTCTGGGAGCAGTATTCAGTCAAGACCACGTTTTTGTAGTTAATGGCTAGTACTGCTGTTAATTAAAAAGAGGAAGCACTTGTGTATTCAAAACATCCGCATTAATTAGGATGAACGGTTATCTTATGTAAATGGCATGTGGATTTGGCACCAACTCCTATTTCGGAAACTACATTGAGTTCAACAAAACTACACGAGTTACAACTGCTAAATATTATGGTCTCACAAGAAACCAGAAGCAGTACATAAGTTGCTACATGATTTTTTAAATAATACGATTATGTTTTTAATTGAAATTAACGATTGTAATTAATTTTAACATAATTCTTTGAAATATGCATACCTACATTTAATTGTATCAAACAGAAGTTAATGACCACAGTCTTTAAAAATATTCCACCTTGAAACTTTTTACATGATGAAAGTAATTTACGCAAATTAAACGCATGTAGTTTATAATCGTTTAGGCAAATATCTGCCAATAAATGGCATAAATTTCAACATAAATAACAATTATTATTCGAAATAGCTTAAAGTGATAAAGCTCAAAGAAACTGTTATAATTTAAAAGTCACACGTTACACTTTATGGCTCGATTCTGTTGTGTGTTACAGAGCTAATTCCTAGTTAATTGCAATTTATTGGCTCTCATTAGATAAATACTGGTTTTAGTCTAGATTCATTTACAGTACATGACAAGTTTCATTTAATTACAAGTTGAATAGCTTCGAACGGAACGTATAAAATTAACTCACAAAAAACTCACGTCAATGGTAGACTAACAGATAAAACAATTAAGAAATTGGTTGGTAATTTTATTGTTATTATTTGTTTTATTATACGTAGTTACTACTTCTGTTCTGTTGGCAAATAATAATTTCACAAAACATTGCTCCTCCTTTTTTAAATTCGATATATATCTTTTTCTTGTATCTTTAAAAAAGCAGGACGTTTAGGTCGTCATCATCATCATCATCATCATCATCTGACATGGAGCTGACTCGAAGGCCGATCAACAAAAAATATTTATGAGTTTTTCTTTGTATTCTTGTTTTTGGGTGCCCCGTTTCCCCATTATCTATCTATTAAATTTTCTTTTTACCTTTACATCAGTTTATTAATGTTTTAATATCAGTTCGACTGTATATGTTTACCAATCTCTTATATTGATATTCGTTTTGAAGGCGCTATACCTTTGATTATGTGTCTTTATCTATGCGGGTTTTTTCTTTAAAACGTTTGCAGTTTTTATATGTACATCTGTCTGTCTTGATATTTATAAAATTTTCTTAGGTGTTGAATTTTTATTACTGTATTTTTGGTTATTTTACAAACTAGTTTTTACATATCTGCTTGTGTGTCTGTATTTGTCCGCCTTGATGCAGTAGATGTGGCTACGAAAAATGTTTCTCATTTAGGCGTATTATAATTTTTGTGTGTCCGCATGAATCCTGCTGTAGCATTTTATTTTGGTTTGATTCTTGCTGGTTTGGAAAATACTTATATTTAAAGTTTTTACATCCCTCTAATACCTGTTACGTTTCCAGGCATTATTTCATAAGTATATATTCGGGAAGATGTAAACTCGGCCGCTTAAGATATTTTAATCCGGGATAGTCAAAAAAGTCCCAGAAATAGTATGTAAACTCGACTGGTACAGAAAATTCTAATCTAGGTCGATTAGTGACGGGGAATTGAAACTAGAAGAGATACTTGAAGTAACAAATGTTTATTTATTGCACATACATTTTTACAAATACAAATTTTTGTAGTGTTGTCTTTTCTGTTCGTTTAATTGGGCATGTATGGTTTATCTATGTATAATTTGCAGTATAACACATACTTCAGTTTGATGATTTATTTGCCTACAATTTTTCTTCTCAAGTCAATTTCTTTAATTTTTCACCACCATCCTTAAGATATAAGAAATCTACACTCAGTTATTTTAATTTCGGCCAAACAATTATAGCCGCATTTACAAATTGCTGTTTCAAAGTCAACCACAATTTCGGTATGCCAGAAAGATAGCAAATGAACACGACACTTTTCAACAACAAATTCTAAACCGCTTTTGTTACTTTGTTTCATTTTCTCAGGAAGCACACCAAAGACCAAACCTATAATATAATTTAGGTATTGATAGCTGAACGTACCACCCACGTAAATATTATTGCGTACTCATAAATATTTTAAATTTGTCGTATAACTATACAATACACAAGGATATTAACGTTTTCATCATTCACCAAAAGAAAAGCTTCCTCTCCGTTGAAAACTCATAAACTTTAAGATATTTGGTGAACTTTTTTCTGCATTTCGCAAGTGTTGGAAGCAACTTTCGTCTTGCATTACATTGTACATACTTTTTGTATGCATGAAAGAGCTGTAGCATTTATGCGGTAGTATCTTGATCGGCCAACACACATCGCAAAATGTTGCCAGGCTGATTAGAAATATCTTAAACATCTTTAGGCTTTGGCACTGGAAATAGTTATCAGTTAAATTAGATCGCGATTACATTATCTGTACCCACGGTATTAACATTGATATTTTGAGACTTTCCACCTCCACTTTTTCATGGAGAAATGTCGAGATGTATCCCAGTAATCTTAATCCCTTTTAATGATAGCCGAGAAGAGTCCGGCTCGACGGACAGGTATAGAACCTTTTATAATCCATCGGACTAAACAAGGAATCGAAAAGAATCCCGTGGTAATTCTTTGACAAAAATTGTAGTAGTTGAATTTGCCATTTATTTGGTATTGTAGTAATGTCTTCTACACTAAATTGTATGCGAAACAATATCTAATACAAATATTCAGTTTATTGCCCAATTATTTAAAAAAAATCGAGTTGTAAGTGGAGGAAGTCTAAATTAGGTCTCTCGATAGAATACAAGAAAAAAATAGGTGGGCGTGGAAAAATATTTAAGGAATATTTTTCGTTTGACTTTTCTTGGTTCTGCCCAAGTTAGATACTATTTCGCCGTAGATTTTTCGGCCATTCAACCACATCAAAAAGTAATTGAATTCCCCGATTCTCTCTCTATTGGTTAACAATTCTCAGGATTGGTTTGTTGCAATTATTTAGTAGAAAATTGTATATCAGAAGATGCAGTATTTCCACCTGCAATTTGTGCACAATAGTCTGGCAGCTTACATAGAGCAACGAATGCCTGTGATAAACTACCTGTCCGCTGAGCGGGACTCTTCTCTGTTATCATTAAAATGGATTAGAATTTTCTTGGCGGAAATGTCAAATCTGCCCGGGACTCTCCTCGACCCTGTACATAGTCCTTACCCAGATTAAAAACGATTATTTGAATTCTTCTCAGTTCTGCACATTTTTCACCACTTCTTAGTACTTCTCAGAAACCAAACTTTTCCTTGTTGACTTAATTATATATTATACACTTGGAATTGAATTCGAAAATGAAACTAAAATATTGAATATTGTAACAAGATAGTAAGTCTATAAGCTATCTTTTCTTTTGGTTGTGAAGAAAACCAATCATAGGGGCGAACCAATATCAGTATTTTATATATATGTAGATATATACATAATATACATACATACACATTATAATATAAATTACTTTCTAGAGATCATTATAATTGTATTTAAGAAGAGTGCAACGGAAAAGTAAGCGGACGAGTGTACATAGCAACATTTTTAACGCCCGAGATTATATAGGGGTTTACTGATAATAGTCCCAAGCGCCCGAGTTTATAGTGCATGATCTTCATCTAGTGGGTGCATTCTCTATTCAGAACATACAAATCTTTAGTAATAGTCAATTTTACTTCTTTACTATGGACAAATTTCCTAGGTATAAGTTTCTGTTTCAAGAATTCCGTTCAGATATTTGTGTTGTACATGATATACTTTAGTCGGCACAAGAGCTTTCATATATCATAGTAATATGAAGAGTATAAACCTTGGCACTTTTGCAAACCTTTGGTTATTGCACCTGCGGCTTCACGAAGATACGAACTTATTTTCCAACAAATAAACAAAATTTGCGCATATGTATTTATGCGTAACTTATATATATATATATATATATAATACGCATGATACTAAGACTAGTCTTAGTATCATGTATAATACGTATACTTTTACTGCAAATTTTTCTACATAGACACAACGATTACCGTGGTCTCAGTATGCTTCATATTCTAAATTTGTAAGTGTTTTTACTGTTATAACCTCATTTTCTTTTTCCCTAATAGATAAGTTTAATAAAAGACACTTTTTTATTCAAACCAATTTCTTTTCCAATTAACAAAAAGAACTAACCATAAACTTTTACTGTCTTGTGAATTATTAGACTTCCTGTCTTGTTTTCCCATTTCTCAACAATAAGATGTTTGACACAGGACGTCGTTTGTGTACGGACAGTTACGAGTAGGTATCTTTGCCAAATTTCTGTCAGACTGCATTTTAACAACTTCCCTTCCGTTGAGGTTTTACTACGTTTATTTTTTTAAGTTATGGTAGTAGTAGCGTGTATTACACCGGAAAATACAGAGGACAAATTCCAGCTCAGCTTGGCAGCAACCAGACGTCTTTATTTGACTAGTATGTACATACATTGCCGCTTTATTTAGATGTAAAAATTTGTATGCAAAGCGAATATGTGTACACATGTCCAAAGCAAATGATTTCCGCTCGTAAAGACGAAAATAAAAAATTAAAGTGGCGCACATCAAAGATGCTGGTTGGGCTCGCAATAAGAACTGTTTCACTTATACTTATTCTTTAACATTAAAATAGATTCCAGCAATATTTTTCCATAAACACCGATCCCGAAGGGACAACAAATCTTAGAGCCGAAACCTCGACTTGAGCGACATTTTTATGAAGTAAAGCTCCTACAATAGATTATTTTTATTATCTGGAACGCCACACTGTCTCTGAAGGTATATTTTTAGATGACTTCTAGCAGTTTGGCCTCACCGGATCTATCTGAAGCTTCTTTTCTCTGTGGAATTTATGGCCACACCGAAAACCATTTTGAGCAGTAAATGTCCTAACCGTGAACCTAATCTACATCTACTAACGCTGCTTTTTGGGATACGTAATGCCCGTTAACGCATCCACTGAAAGCTCGTTTAGGACTAAATCAAGGGATATAAATCTCCTTAACGAGAGTTCCAGAACGCAAAAACTTTTGTTTTGAATTCCTGCTCCGTGTTTCTGATAATTAAGAGGACTTTTTTGTTGTTGCCGAACAGAAATTGGGATGAATTTTCTTTGCAGCGAAAGGAGCTACAAATTGGAAATATGAATAATGAAAAGCAAAATTCGCACTTTGGTATCGAGTACTGTATCTTATTACAGAAAACCAAAAAAAAACACTTCAGAATTGAAAATCCACCTTCAACGTCCAGCAAAATTAAAGGTTGTCTTTTTTAAATACCATTGGAGGGAAAACCACAAAAACAACTGTATTCGTTTAGGGATTCATCAATACAACCAATTTATCAAAATTGAATTTAATAAATTAAAATATATAGTATACACACGAGAAATTTTTTATGTTAGTTTTAAATCTTACCGTAAATTATGGGTGAAATCTTTTGTCACATGGTCTCCATCCAATCAAAGCCAAATAATTCGTTTAGAGGAGTCAGAAACCGTGTAGAAGCACCAAATTTAATCAACACCACCACAAACAGTTGCAAAATCCTTCGGCAAAATTTGGCGGGTTTGCCTTGAACGGATTCGCGAAATACGACTTGCGCAAAAAATAATCACTACGTACGTCTGTCTACCGCGGCAACCGACGCGGGATTGAAACTTGGGATTAAGTTGTGTCGAACGGAGGCTGACAGCCAACAGAGTACCTACTTTCTACCTCCTTCTGGCTCCAAGAGGTCTTCAAGCTGTCCCCTTCTGGTATCCAATCTTTACGATGTGTTGTTTCGTTCTTGTCCGACTGGTTCTGTTGTTCTTCTGTCTTCCTCCTAGCGTAGTTGCCAGATGGGGATGCATTATTACATGTCTAGGATCTATAGTGGACCAGTTCTTTGTTGTGGATCAACGACCTAAACATTGGTGACCATTTTTTACTGCAATTATGTAATTTTGGACTCATTATCGTTGACATCCTCTCTAAGTTTGTGGTTAAAATTGTATAATATTCTAAAGAAATAAGACATTCTGTAGAGCATTGTGTCGTGTTGTATTTTTTCTCTGCGGTAAAATTGCTGGTCCCTTTTGTAATATCTTCATAATACACTACAATATTTCTACGCTTCACTGTTTTTGGTAATTGTTATGTATTTTTCTACCAAACAATGACCATAAGTTGTTTTCAACATTACAACATAGTCCAATTTTCAATAATCTCTAGATTTTCATTTTATGGTATTTCGTTCGTGTGCTGGTACTGAATTTTGCTAACTTCATTAATTATGTCTCGTATACTATACGGTTGCAAAGTGTTTCCCTATAACTACTAGCACTACACCCATTTCTATGAAAGTACTGCATTTTACATATTCCGTTTTCTATTATTTTCTCGAAGTCCTACTATGTACTTTACAGTTATAGAGTATTTCCTAATAATTACTACTGGTATTTCCATTCCTGTGTCAGTACTACATTTCGCAAATTCTGTTCCTAACTGTTCTGATCAGTTGTATTATCTACTTTACCGTTGCAAAGAATTTTCTAATAACTATTAGTACTATTTCTATTCCTATAGAAGTACTGCATTTCATATGTCCAATTTCCAGCTGTACAGCAGTTACAAAATATTTCATAATAATTACTACTAGTATTTTCATGACTGTGCCAGTACTGCATTTTTCAAATTCAATACATACGTTACAGTTACAAAGTATTTCATAACTTCTACTAATAATTTTATTCCTGTGTCAGTACTGCGTTTTGCGAATTCTGTTCCCGATTGTTGTGAACAGTGCTTTCTAGTTTACTGTTGCAACGTAATTTCTAATAACTACTGCTACTATACATTCCTATGGAAGTACTGCATTTTACATATTCAGTTATCGATTATTTTCTGAGCAGTTGTCCTGTATATGTTACAGTTATAAACTATTTCATAATAATTTCTACTAGTATTTACAATACCGTGCCAGTACTGCATTTTGCAAATTTTGTTCCCAATTGTTTTGAACAGTTGTAGTATCTACTTTACAGTTGAAAAGTATTTCGTAATAGTTACTAGTACTATTTGCTTTCCTGCTCCTTTCCTACTCCATTTCACACACTCTGTTCCCTATTGTTTTCAGAATAGTCGTTCTGTATACCTTACAGTTACAAAGTATTTCCTAATAATTACTACTAGTATTTCCAATTCTATGCCAGTACTGCGTTTTCCAAATTCTGTTTCCGATTGTTTTCAACAGTTGTACTATCTACTTTACAGTTGAAAAGTATTTCCTAATAGCCACTAGTAATATTTTCATTTTCACACATTCAGTTCCATATTGTTTTCTGATTAGTCGTACTGCATGCCTTACAATTACAAAGTATTTCCTAATAATTACTTCTAGTATTTCCAATACTGTGCCAGTACTGCATTTTGCAAATTCTCTTCTCGGTTGTTTGGAACAGTCGTTGTACTTGTGTTTTATGGTTACTATTTCCATTATATATGGGCGATACGTACCGTAAATTCAGTTTTCTGTGGTGTTTCGGACTGTGAACAATAATACTTTAAACGTTAGATAGTATTTTCTTGTAACTGTTTGTATTTCCAACTACTATCTGTAATATTTAGTTTTTTAATTTCAGAACTCAGTTTCATATTTTCAATAAAATATGTATAAACTTATTCTACTCGTACAACAATAGTATCTGTAATAATCTTTTTACCATTTTTGTAATCACCTCGTATCTGTTCGAATATGTTTTCTATTTAAATGATGGCTTCCTATTTCTTGTAATTGATGTATTGCAATGTCGTTATATTTGTCGCCGGCATCTAGGTATTCCTTATCAGAAACCAGTATTTGTGGTTTTTTAAATCCTTACTTAAAGTGCGGTAATGTATTTCTTTATAACCAGGAGATCTATTTTAGTATGTAATTTAAATGTATTTTTGCTCTTCCAATTCCTCATTCTATTTGTTTTTACTAGTATACAAATTTGTTTATGCTGCAAAATTCATTGTATTTGTACTAGGTTCCTGTATCTACTTTGTAATTACCACCAGTTTCACAACAATTCTTCTTACTTATGCCATGCCTACGCATTTTCTGTTTTGCAGTTGCTCTAATAACTACTACTAAAGATTATCAAGCACTGTTCGGCAATCCCGCAATCTTCATACCTGCATCGTGTATTTTTCTGTACATTTTAGGGATCTATTTCATAAATACAATGGAGTACCGACGTATTTCCATTGCATTTCTTTCACATTTTATGGTTCTTGTTGGATGCCTTGATATTGTCATAAATTTTATATTGCAGTTATCGTGATATTTGCTAACCCATCACGTTATTTGATTTCATAAATGCAGTTATCTGTTGATTTTGAACAGCTGCGTAATGTGTGTGTCTAAGTATGTATGTGTACAGTGTTACCATACCTAATAATGTATAAGGTATCGATACTAGTACTGCAGTCTCTCTATATATTATTATAGTAATATAATATTTTCACGTATACAACTGAAAATTATAGATTTGTGCCTTTAATTCACACTTATGCCATAACTTTGAATGTTCTGGAACTTCTGATTTGCATTTGTTATCATGCATTTTATTTTGTTTAAT
>JABXWE010021121.1:0-18770 GCA_014611495.1 Limonius californicus | reverse complement strand
GCACTACAAATGACACAAAAGTTGTTAATATTTTGTTTTTTGAGGGTTAATAATTCCAATAATATAACCAGTTTTTCGCAGGGTATTATATCTAAATGCAAGCAAAATGTACACACAGGAAGCAACAGTATTTTGTATACCCCAGCTGAAGTCCAAGAAGAAGCTCTATCACGTTTTGGTTTCCACAGATTGATCACCCATAATCATTATACCGAATGTGTTCTAGGAGATATCGCATATTCTCGTATGATTTCTTCATATGAACGGCATGAGCTATAGGTACATATTTGACTATTTATTGCCGTTGTGAAGCAAAACTGTTTTAAGCTAAGTATTGAAGTATGTATCTATAAATACGCGTCAATAGCTTGGTTCATGTTTCTGTCCTAATGCGTGAAATAAGTTGTCAACATCCGTGCAATATATCAAAGTCTCTTCTTGAGCGAAACAGTGTGTATGTCTTTTTTGACGTTTTCGGAAATGAGTTATATGTACGTCACCTTCGAGGAAATTCCATCCTTTTAATCTACATGCTAGAACTTCTGACTGTGCTGGTTTTAAATTTCATGCCTGTGAAATCAGATGTGGTTCTGTTGAACATTCTGGTGCTTGAAATAGTGGATCATTGTCGATTTCCTGTGCGAATTGCATATCATCAGTTGGAACACCAGTGCTTTCAGGTTCTTCTTCTTCTTCACTATGTTCGACGGGCCGTAAGCTGATGGTAAATTGGGACACTGCACAGTATGATTGGACTACCGTCCGATGCCCAATATGTTAGTGAGGCATAAGACGGAAACCATAATAATAGGGCATTTACATACAGGTTAATCTTACTATTTGACGAAATTTAAATAAATACAGGATAAAATCCAGTCGAACACCGAAAACATAATTCGTGATCAGAAAGAGATTGCCAGGGAAGCATCATGCGAAGGGCAAGAGACATTTTCTCACATTGCCGAACATTTTGGATTCGAATGATTAATTTGAACGAATATCTCGATTATTAAAATCAATCGAATACTAATCATTCGATTATTCTCATCACTAAAATCAACCACTATCTAATTTTAGAGCAGAAGTATAAGATAAGCCCTGAAATAAAATTTACATCCATGGAAGATATTATCATCGGTTTCGCTTGAGATCTCTTGAACAAACATGCATTTTGGAATTTCATTAGTTGTTAAAAAATTTAAGTGCAAAACGTAGCAAGAATTACAAATCATCCTAGACAGCAACGAGTATTTCCCACTCATTCCGACTCTTGTTCTATTCTACTTGTAATTCTATTTACAAAACAGTCGCGTACTGCAGAAGTAACGCTTCAGTCTACGATATTGTAGAAATCTCGCCGTTAGTTAATCATGGATTAAAGTTGACAAATGATATTATTATGTTACTACGTTTATAGTGTCAGTGCGTAATCTAGTTTACTGCTTTCGTGTGCTATATTTTGTTTCTTTTATTATACTCAATTTTTCATTTGTGTTGGGAAACAGAAAATTACAAAAATTGTTACCTACAATGGTGCGAAACAAGTATTGCATCGCAAGAACGTGTAATCGTTTATTGGAGCTTAATGTAACTTTCTGACAAAGTTCTGTAAAATAGATTTAAATATCATTTCAGCACTATGTTATTAGTTTATCTGCTTACTGTGATCTTCGAATTCTATGGAAAAATTGAAAGAGAGATTTTGTTTAAATTTCTTAATCAGATATCTATCATTCTGAAAAATAATGAGGTGATTGTAAATTACTTACTATCTATTAAAAGCTAGTTTGTATAAGAAATACCTCTTGTATTCAAACTGTATATACTGTTACAGTCCAATCGAGCTTTTTCGACGATTCGTAACTAGTTTGATGGAAAAGGGGCCTACAGCTTAGCTCAGAGGAGTAGGGGGAGTTCGTAAAAATCGCTTATAGGAGAAAATCTTTGGTTGTGTACAGGGCGAGTCAAAATAAGTGGGCGCCACCTTCCAAATCCAGCTGATTGTGTAGGTCCTCGTGGAAGGCCGAGAAGCCGACAGCTTACGGGAAGGGAACCTACCTTTAATTGTGCCTTCACCTGTATATTTAAAGCTTGCAAAATCCTTACACAACAAGTACAAAAGACACAATAAGACACAGCAAACTTTAAAACACATATAATGATATGAATATTGGTTGAAATATGACAAGTTTAACACCAAAAATTCGAATTACAGAATCTTAATTCTTGAACGCTCATAGAACAAAACTCGCCGCCGTTGACACACACAATATTTATATTAAAATGACTCTGTGTGGTCAAAGGCGTAAAGTTTACAGAAAAATACAATGTATAACACAAAATTTCTCTCGTACTTTATGACGCCTTCCAATAATTTCCTATGGAAATTCCTGTAAATTAGATAAGTAATTCGTTGATTAATGTCAGCCTCCCGGAACCTCAATCGAAGATGGGCGGTTCTCAAAATAACGTCGAATAAATAAAGTAATTAACTCCTCGTCAATCACCTAGAAAGGGCGCCACCAGCTTAAAAAAATATGCTAACATTAATCCAGATGTAGATTGAGAGTAAGCTGGACCTCGGGTTCTCCACTTACCTAATTGCTTCGTCTCTACAAAATTATCAGAGATAGGGTAACAATAAATAATAAGACCAATTGCAACAACGGTAATTTAATTATGCAAAAAAAACACCAATAAAGTAATTTCCCCAGTAACATATACAATAACTGTGCTAATATGCACTAGAACCCTGTATAAGTACACACCACCCGTACAATTTACTTAATATAGTGTTAAATAAAATTTGAAGTAAACGAGCAATGTAAAAATACTGCGTTTGAAAATAAAAACGGCGTTTAAGAAGCAAATAACACCCTATCCGCTGAAAGTACTTTCATCGATATAAGCGCTCTGTAAACACAAAATATCCTAGATACAAATCCGTATAAACGCAATATTACAGCTCCAGATGACGTACCCTGTATATATCAAGCGAAATTTACGTTAATATGCACGAAATACGTAACACGCTAATATACAAAAGTATTAAGATAAACAATGGTTCACAAACACGTGAAAGAATTTGAAAATTAAATTATAACTCGGAAGCTGTACAAATTAAACAACGAGCAATAACTCGACTCCGAAATTAATAAATAATACGAATTGAAAACACTTTCCTGAATGCTTTCATCTGATCGGAAAATCCTGTAGCAGCTTCACGTCCACACGTGCTCTAGATGTGTCGGCCGGTACAGCTTTGAGTTCCAATTTCTCGCAGACAGCGAATTCAGCAATTCAAAACGTAACTGTGGCGAAAGCTTACAGCCCCAACTTGTTATTTAAATTAAGCTTACAGCCCCCAACTTGTTGTCTAAATTAATAAATAAAGAATGCGTTAGGCTAGCATGTTCAAATAAAGATGGATGACACTTACCAATCGAAAATCCGATTGACGTGAACAAAAGATCAAACGAAGATCAAAAATCGGTCAAGGACCTACACCGAGAATCCACAATTCACAACGGATTACGATGTCTATAAAGATTCACTCAATAAATCGAGAAGAATTCTCAAGTAAAATATACTTAAACGGAGCAATCTATATCGACGTTCAATCAATTCTAAAGATCACAGGAAGATCATTACCGGAAGTGAAAGTTTTCTAAGAATCAACTCGCGCAGCTAGGAACGCGCAAACTCAATCAATCATATGCGAACCAGTAAAATAAGTTGCAAACCAACCAGGCGCGAAGATACCGTTACAACTTTACACTTCGAACAAATACAGTCCGCAACTGAAGGTCGCTTCCTGTTTCCAGATACTAAAAGATTCAATATTGAATTTTGCAGGTTGCACGTAGAGCTTCGCTTCACAAAAACACAAAACTGGAAGTTATTACCTTGAATTTCGAATGCAGGCACAATTTTGGCGATTTCCCGATGCAGGGTCGAAACGAATCCGAGAGAAGGGAGGCAACGTTCTTCGGAGCAGCGTTGGGACGAGGTATTACATCCCTGAAGAGGGCCAAATTGCTTTCAACGATGTCAGTTGAGGTGTTGACCGAAGAGAAATCCTCGAGAACGACGGGACGAACCAAATTCCAGCAAAACACTTGTACGATGATTTATTTATTTCCTTTTACATCACAAAGATCCGAACTAAATTCGACAGGAGCAATTATAATCTTTAATTGTCCAAAACCAAGGCGTACCTTTTGCTATCGCTTATATATTTATCCGACGGTTAAGTCGATTTACTTTTGCTTTACAGCAAACAAAAACGGTACGGTAGAACGTAGGATAGCAAAGCGCCGCGAAGAGAAGGAAAACGATCTGCCAGGTCACCCGTTAGTCTCGACGGTCTGACTTTCACTCGATAAACATTTACGACCCTCGATTGATGTTATTTTCGAAGACCGGAGTCCGGCGGAGATCTAATGCCGACTGAATTCAAAGCGCAATGAGGATCAGCACCCCCCTCAAAATGTTGCACCACATTACAAAATGTTACGCAAGAAGTTCTAGAAGGTTCTGGAATGTTCTAGAAAGAATCTCATAACACGTGAATTCTCGGAACAGTCAGAGGTCAAACGCGGAAAAACAAGAGCTTGCAATTTTAACACAAAGAAACTGTTGACATATCTCGAACTTCGAAAGACAAAAGAAAATACCGAAATGGTAACCCAAAGTAAGCGACTGCAATTAAAACAACGATATTGATTCCTACGAAGCGACAAACAAATTACGGAATGAATTCAAGTGTAGCGGCAAACTTTAAAATCACTTAACAATACCCTGCACTGAATTTAGGACATTTATGTGAGATTTATATGTCATCAACATTACACCTTCTCTTTGCAGAAAAAACATCAAATTAGGTACCTTAAAGTGGTATGCAATTATTTTGAATTATGACGAAGAAGAGTCCACCCGTGAAATTGCTAATAAATTGAAGTGTAATCAATCAATCGTTAGTCGAGAATTGTCGAAATTAAGGATAAACCACGAAGTGATAGACCAAAATTAGCCTCTGCTAGAGATGATGCTGTGTAAAGAAGAACCTGTTTGAGTTCTACAGAACTGACGAAATTATGTTCAGAAGTTACTAGTGTGAGTTTCTGTACATCTACTGTGACAAGAAGACTTCCTAATTATGGACTCCGAGGACGTACAACACGCAAAAACCACTGCTTTCCGAGAAACAGAGACTCAACCGTTTGCGATGGGCAAGGAAACATCATCAATGGACACCAGAACAGTGATGAATCCACCTTTAATATCAACAATCATGCTGGTGACACGTACGTCAGAAAGCTTCCACCCAACCACTCTTAGGGTATGGAGTTTCATGTCTGCCACTAGAATTGGTCGACTGCATGTTGTCTCTGGGATGATAAATACCGCAAAATACATTCACGTACCGCAGCATAAGATTTGTTTGGAGATGCAAGGTTTACTTTCTAGGATGACAGTGCACCTTGCCATAGAGCACAAGTGGTTCATTCTTGGATGTCGAGAAAATGGATTGGCCAGCAGATTCCCCAAAACCTTAATCTCTTCGAAAACTTGTAGCAAAGGATAGCTCACGTCATTTCGAAGAAAAAGCTGACAAAAAAATGGTTTAATGGAAGGCTTTATGAATTCCCAGTTTATCTGCATCTCCAAAGAACAAACTGGAAAAACAGTAAATTCCAGATTCAAATTAGTCACCAAAAACAAGGGTTGGCCGATAAAGTATTAAATTATTATACTTATTAATCAATGTGTTCTGTAATGTATGTACAATGACCTCGTAAAACAATCATATGAATATAAGTTTCTAATTTTCCGATTCCCCAAGCGATGTAGGACTTTTTCACACTATTGTATAGTCTGGATAAAAGGAAATACGCAAGTTTTGTGGCTGATTCGACAGCAATATATCGGAACATTTATTACAAAACAGACTGTAAATTAATTATTACAATAATTTAATTATATTGAACTATATTAAAATGTGGACTTATGAGAAAAAAATGGTAGAGGATTATCATATAATAATACTGTAAAATCATAATTATAGTATCAATAAATCAAGTGTAAAAATAAAAGCAAAGCTAATAAGTAATGACAGTCTCCATCAATCATAAACATATTAGTTGCTAGACAGCTTACATAAATAAACAGGTAATGGTATTTTCTTCATGAAGTGATTTGCATGTTTAAATTTAAAATTTGCAGGAGCGTACGATTAATTATTTTTCTAAAATGTTGAACATTAGGGACTACACATTAATTTTATCTAAAATATGTATCATTATTTAGTATTTTAGAGATAATAATGCGTGTCCATAATTTTATTCAGAAACTATATCTTTTACTATTAAGTATATTTACGCCACATTGATCAGAAACGTAATTTTTAAAAAGGGGTGCAAAATTAATGTTCTTACAGTGGAGATTCGTCCTAATAGCTATCCTAAATTTCTGTAACTACTTTTAACACTTCCCATGAAAACACAACCAAGGTGGTGTCAGGAACTGTAGGATGGCCACAAGGGGGAAACATCTCCCCCCTCCCTTACTGTGGTGTCTGGTGGAAGATGCGTTTCTCTTAGATCTTGAAGATAAGAGAGTTTACGAGCAAGGGTATATGACAATATCACCATTCTTGCTATCGAAATTTAGGGGAGTTGTTACAAATCTAATGCAGCAAGCTCTAATTACCTTAGAATAGTGGTGCTTAAGAGGGAGACTATCAGTTAATCCGAGGAAGACCTCTGTAATAGCTTTCGCAGGAAACCTTCAGAATTTGAGGGGACTTCAAATGTGCGGGAAAATACTCCCAAAGATCACGTACCTGGGGGTCACTCTAGACACCAAAGTAACTTTCAATCCCCATTTGGATAAGATCACAGCTGTGATAAGACGCACCTTAGGGGTCTGTGGAAGAATGATCAGAGAAATATGGGGCATGAAACCAACTATGGTCTTATGGGTGTACACCAGGATAGTGCTACCAATTGTCACTTATGCATGCCTCTTTGGCCTGCTGACATAAGACCAGTAACAGGAGCAATGATTCCAATGCCCACTGCGTCAATAGAGGTGCTGTTAGACCTTCCTCCATTGCACTTTATGGTGGAATCGCAGGCACTTCTAGCGGCCTGCAGAATAGGCACGGTAGTGCTTCCACAGAAGGGAGTACCATACCGAGATCTTCGAAAATAAACAATAAGCCTCTTCTTAGTATGCATACTGACAGAATCGGCTCTATATTCGACTTCAGCAAGCCTTTTAAGGTAGTAATACCAGCAAGAGGTGGAGTGGAGTAGAAACAAGAGCTAAGAAACCGTCGAGGGCACATCTGGTATATGGATGGATTCGAAACGGTTCGAGTGTGGGCATTTATGAGGCAGATGCCGGGGAAACTATTGGCATAAACCTGGGACGCTTCACTACTGCCAATCAGGCGGAGGTACTCGTACATCCCTACCTGCGCACGCATCATGGTGCAGAGAGCCTATTCAAACAGACAAATCTACATCGTGGCGGACAGCCAAGAGGCACTAAAAACTCTTGAGGGGGTAAAAATACAATCGCGAGTAGTACTAGAATGCCTAGAAATACTACTGACACTGGCAGAACAGAACAGTCACACTATAATGGGTACCACACATGAAGGATATGAAGACAACGAAAAGGCAGACCAGCTAGCCACACAGAGCACAGAACCCATATGCGGAATATCAGATATGTCCGCAAAAGGGGCTGTCGAAGACCAGCTAAGCAAACAACATCGCAAACATTGGCAGGACTCGTGAATTGAGGCAATCGCTGTTGTTGGTGAGGAATCACTCCAGAAGGCACCTCAACAAGATTGGGGTAGAAGAAATCCCTCCTGTAGAGTTTGCTATCAGGAGGAGTGTAACGAAGTGTCCAGTGCTCGGTGTAAATAAATTTTAAATTAAATTTTGTGACCGCGTAGTGTAACATAAAGGCGCTGGTGGAGCTCTCCCACCTTGTTTCTATTATCAGTAGGTCTCCCCGCCAACATAAAATTATTAACAACATTTTAGACTGGGAATGGAAGGTATAAAGGCGAGCACCAGCTCCCGAAATCATTAACTTGAGTCCAAGCCAGTCAAAGAAGAAGTTCGATCTAGATCCCGTCAAGGAAGAGCTTCAACCGAGATCCAGCCCGACGCCGTTTAAATTACCTGTTACCAAAAATCCAGTCCAGTTAAAATACCTGTTCCAATTAAAATAACGATTTTGTTAATCCCAGTTAACTTCAGTTTGTTTGCAAAGTCAAGCCCGCCCGTGTAACATTCGTTCGCTCAGTTGCTTAGGGGTCATATTACCCTTTTTCGATTCGAACTACGAAGTGTTGGTCAGCGAATCGTGGGAATATATATCGAGCCTAATTCACTTGGGTCGTTTCCCTGTGAAATTACGCTGTATATAGGACCAGTCGAAAAGTTTGGTTTAAAATATGAATAGGAAGATTAGTAAAGGTATAATTCGTTTTCTCAGTGTCTTAGGGGTTGTTTCCCCTTTTCAACGGAGCTAGCGAAGTTATACGTAGGGTTTTGTAGCCTTAAGCTGTAAAAGAATCATTTTAATATCCGATTCAAACCGTCCCAAATTTTTACGTTAAATCCCAATGTTTCCTAATTTATTACAGAGATCCGAAGATTAACTAAGGGAGTGTATTAGGTAAAATATGCTTACCTAATTGCACTAATTTGTTGTCCAGTCAAGCGACCTGCAGGCTAACGTAACCGAAAACGTCCAGGCTATAATTCAGTAAGTTAATTTAATTCACTCCAAAACACCGAGAGTTTAGACGCAGAAAGCCGATAGCGAGAGAGTGCCGGCCGCTTGGAAACCACAACAATTGTTCGCACATGTAAATTTCAATTACACAAAAGCTGTTAATTCGTTTATTTCAGGAATACCCGCGTGCAAAACTAACCTAATTGATTTCCACGTGCTGTCTTGAAATTTTGTATTCCCCTAGATTTTTGGTGTATGCAATTTGGGTTGCCTACCACGCCAGGGCTCATAAATTCCGTGATTTAATTATTCCTGTATTACGTACTTTCGACCTGTTAATATTTATATTATTTTCATCCTGTTGTATAGGTAAATAAGGTTTGGTAAAAAAACTATGTTAAACTTGAAGATTCATTTTATTTAATTGCAAATAATCCATATTAATGATTCTCAGTAATAAATAAGTACATTCTATATTGTGTGTGTATATCTGCATGTAATTAACTAATGCAAATATAAATAATAAATTGTTTAACCCACTACCTGTGTATAGTTTCTTTAGTCTTAAGCACGAACCCTGGACATGAGCTATCCAGAGCATTCCAACCCTGAAGCAAAAGGGTTGGACGGTTACAGGAGGAAACACCGCTGCACATTCTATGTGGATGTCCGGTTCTGGGTGTCAGGCGATACCAGTACTGCGGGAAACAGTTCACGGAACCGGAAGACATAACAAAAGTACCCATCAAAGATATCCTCAAATTCATCGAGGGAACGAGTCTGATGGAGTAGATCACCAATGGGCCACAATAAGCCGATATAACTTCATTGCAGTAAGCCTAGCGCTACACCCAACACGATTAATAATAATTAGCCTATTTTACAGATTGTTCAATATGCAGTTGAAATTAACACTAAATACTAATAAATATGCCTCATATTTTTAATTTCTATATCACGTTCAAGTTTATTATTAAAATTTTGCATCGACGCACAATAATTGTTTTTTTTTTCAAGGAAAACTGCTTTAATTTTAATGTTTACTTACAACCCATTTATTTAGATACACACATACATACACATAAAGTAACTACGTAGCAATTATTAAAGTTCTTAGGTACATCATTTGAAGGGACCTCGGTGGAGTAGTGCGGATAAGCGCTGCCACTCGAGGTCACAGCGAAATGCTGCCGATCGGCTGGGGAGTTCGAACCTCAGCTGAGGCGACCATATTTTGCTTAGTTAAGTTTAAGGTACATGTTGCATGAATGGCTAGTATGTAAGGCACGCCCACATTCCCCCGAAGTAATGCGAAAGCGGTTCCGGAGAGGCGGGAACGGTAGTATGAATGAATTAAAATAAAAATGGTACATCATTAGAAGTAAGACGAATATGAAGGAAAACTAATCCCTACGGGACGAATACTGAATTTAAGGTTTTTATGTCCAGCTTACTGAATCTTACGAAGACGTTGTTGTCAATCAGATGCAATTCTAGTAAATTAACGACCTTCACTTTCTGTAACAGTATTTTAAAAGTTATCTTGTCAAATGCTTTGCTTGCATCCTAGTAAATTATATTCTCTTGTTTTTTCGAATCCGTATAATAGGAAAGTAATATAAATCTCGATGTATGTAATAAAAGCGCTTGCATATTTTGGACTTAAAATAGATATCCACAGGGTACCCGTAGGATATCTTATTAAGATGTCCCGCTGATATCCATTTTGCTTCTATTCATTAGATGTTAAATACTGTTAATTTACTTACTTTTTTCCACAGTAAATAACACTTTCTATAAATATAAATACATGTACATCCATAAAATGGATATCCAAAATCGAAAGTTCATAGTATATCCCACAGAATTAAACAAACACAGTTGTTACGGAGGTTTTTGCATGACTGTTGACATTTATTGAATATTCACTTTGTATTTAATAGTAATTGTTAAAGTTGAAATTTGTGTTTTGTGGGAGTTTTCAGCAGTGCTCGGTAGTAAATAAATTACGTTCTGTCTGCACTTTTTAGTAGGTCAATCAAGAGCACAACTACAAAAAACTTTGGTATAAAGAATTAGCTACGCAGAGAAGATATTTTGCAATAAATTAACAATAAATCAAATTCTCTACCGTGTAATTTTTAAAATTTGAATTTTATAACATTTTTTTGCAATGGTATCCTCGTTTAACCTTCGCTCATCCATTATTTGATATATATCTCCCCTTTAGTAATCCATGTTTCTCTATAATAAAAAGTATAGAATGAAATAAAATAATTTGTAAAATTATTAGAATAAAAATTATACGGGATGTTTCATATACATCCGGAGAGGATATTTATTACGACATTCTGTGTACATCCATTGAGGGCTTCGTGTGGAGGTTCATCGTGGTGACGAATGGATTACGTTTTGACGTCCATAAGACGTTTTGATGATCTTTAATGGATATTCTATACATCCATAAAGAGTCCTTTCAACGATATTTCTTTATTTTTGTTTTATATTGTTTTCTATTTCCTCTTCCAAAACATTAAATTTCTACTAAACCCTTCTCCTTAACTGGTCCAGTAGATTTCACTAGGTATTATTTCTTTTTTTGGCTTTTTCTTCTCGCATGCTTTCCCCTTTTCTTAAATCTTTTTTGTGTTCTCATATGGCTGTTTTTTACCCATCTCCACATCTTTATTCTCTTACCTATTAAATATCTTCCTCTACTGTACCTGTGATACTTTGCCGTTCTCTAGACTTACTTCTTGTGTTCATTTATTGCCGTTTTATCTTGTTACGTTTTCCTCCTTTCTCATTTGAAATTCTAAACGTGACAACGCTGCTTCCACTGGTGTAGAAGTTCTTATTTCTCATAAATTTCTTAAACTTACTTCATGTGCTCTTCTGTCCCTGCATTTCCACAGCATTACTCTGAATTCTGCAGACAACTCTTGTGCTTTCACCGCTCTACTTTCTATTTATGTGTTTTAAGCGATTGTATTTCCGCATTATCATTTCACATCGCTTTATATCGACCATCAACTAAGCCAGGCTTACGGCTCCTTTCCATTATATTATATTTAAACATCATCGACAAATTAAATAGAAAAATCATTAGCCCGTTCCATTATAAAATTAACATTTTTCGCGATTCTAACATACTTTGTGCGGGTAGGACACGTCTTCTACTACTAGGCTACTAAAGTAAGTATACTTTGTTCGTTCAAGCGCCCGTATCAACACATTTATTGCTTTAACAATACGAGTAAATTAAATTTTAGCCTTAACTGAAATACATCTTCAATAAACTGCCCTTAGATGGCGTATTAGCGCCATTGTCATCCAGTGGATAGAGCACTGGGAGGAATGTCGGGAATTAAAATCCCCGACTCGATTCCTGGCGGCAGTCGATGCAGTGGCTTTAAATAATTGAGAACCTGCGTTCGCGTTCGACTGAACAAAAGGTAATAATTCGGATGTGTACTGCGTAATGTCCACTACATCACTACCTGTATGTGTCCTGAATTTGGTACGCGACATCCGGTGTGAGGACAAGGATACGGGATGTAGACAGGTGTAGAGCCTCACCAGTATTATAGATGTTGTATTAAAATTATATTTTCCCATTTTTGCATTTTCTTCGTATAACTCAAATATATATATACAGCAATCCCTTGATTAGCGCGATTAATTCGCTCCTGAAAAATGCAGTACTATTGGAAATCTAGGTAACTAGTAGAAAATGATTTTCAATACGAAACGGTGGAACCCGTCGGATGGCTCTCGAAATGCTAAACAATATTTCAAGGATAATTATTTTATAGTTCTTCAATCTAGCATAACACCAAATCATAATGAAAATTAAAGCTAGAAAAGTTTATTAGATTTTGACATTTTTAGAACAATGTGGTGACCACCCGTTAAAACTTCTAGCGGGTAATTCAAATTAGCATATCAGTTACGGAATAGGACTTATCGACTGCTAACTAATCTACTAATTATAAACTACAATCGCCTTAACTTGTAAACAACTAGAAAGAATCGAATTTATTGTCTGTTCAATTTATAAACGAGAGAACTCCTGACAAAATTAAGTCACGTTAGTATCTACGTTGTCTGTTCAAAGGGATTTTTAATTGAAATTTTGAATTAATTTTCTGTCAGTGTTCCTTTGGCAGAGCATCCATTGGTACGAACGTGTATATAACAAACTACCATAATACGTATAAATCGCCTGGACCTGACGAAGTTCCCGTGGAACTGAGAAAAATATTATATGACAATGACACGGATTTCCTCAAATCTCTGAAAGGAATCTTCAATCTCATCTATGATACAGAAAAAATACCTCCTGACTGGTTAGTGTCTTCTTGCGTTATCCTTCCTAAAAAGCCTCGAGCCACTTCCTGCGAGCAATACAAGCTCATTAGTCTCATCAATCACATCGTTAAAGTGTTCACCAAGATCATTCACAGCTGAATATAAACAAACTGTGACTTGTACACCAGCAAATCTCAATTTGGCTTCATAAATGCCCTAGGAACTAGAGAGGCAATTTTATCACAGCTCCATGTCAGATGATGATGATGATGACAAGTTCTAGTGCAACGCTGTAGGGATATGAACCGCGATGTGTACGTCTGTTTTATAGATTTTTCGAAGGCTTTCGGCACAGTCAAATACACAAAGCTAGTAGAAATACTGAAAGAAGTAGACCTTGACAACAATAATATAAAAATTATAGCGAATTTTTATTGGAACCAGTCAGCTTACGTGAATATAGCCAGCAATAAAACAAAAGAGGTAACGACCCAAAGAGACGTACGTCAAGGGTGCTTCCTCTCACTGACACTATTTAACGTCTACTCTGAAAAGATATTTCAAGAGGCACTGGAAGACTATCCTGAAGGAATTAAAATAAACGGCGAGAACATAAACAACATCCCATACGTAGATGATACGGTTATCCTCGCCAGTAGCCTAGAGGATTTTCAAACTCTTCTTGAGAAAATTAATATCTGTTTCTTCTCTTCGTGCCGTCTCTATCGGAGGTTGGCGATCACTATAGCAAATTCTTCTCTATTTTCAGCCGTTGTAAAGAGCTGTTGGACGTTCATACCAGTCCATTGCCGTATATTCCTCAGCCATGATATTTTTCTTCTCCATATACCTCGTCGTCCTTCTGCCGGTATATTTATTATTACCCCAGAATAATACATAATTTATATATTATTCTGCATTATTACGCAGTATGTGGCCTAGATAAGCTGTATTTCGTTGTTTTATTGTTCTTATTAATTCTTGTTGTTTATTCATTCTTTTTAGTACTTCTTCATTTGTTGTGTGTGACGTCCATGATATTTTTAACAGTCTTCGATATAACCACATTTCAGAAGCATTTAGTTTCCTTATCATTGCAGCGTTTAAAGTCCATGCTTCAACCCCTTACAGTACTAAGGGTAGTATGAAAAATTTTACCATTCTCCAGCGAAGTTGTAGATTTAAGTGCACTTCTGGCTTTTTCGATTTTAGTTTTTATATCAATTTCTGAAGTTAGTTGTTCGTTCATCCAGCAACCGAGGTAGGACGACTTGTCCACCCTTTCTATTTTTTTGTCATTTATTTTTATGTTTATGTTGTTGAGTTGACTTTTGCTTATTATTAACAGCTTTGCTTTTTCTATGTTAATTTTTAATCCCATTTGTTCGTTTTTTTATTCGCCCTGTTGAGAAGATGTTGAAGGTCCTCTGCGTTGTCAGCTATTATTGCTGTGTCATCTGCAAATCTGATGTTGTTGATCGTTACGCCATTGACTTTAATTCCGTCCTCCAATTTGTTGAATTTTTCTCGAAATATGGTTTCCGAATATAAATTGAATAACATGGGGTACAGTACACACCCCTGTCTCATACCTCGTTTTATGGATATGCTATCAGTGGTTGTGTCATCTACACTCACGACTGCGTTTTGATACCAGTATAAATTTGCAATAAGTCTAACATCTTTGCCATCTAGTCCAATTCTGTATAAACATTCTATCAGTGTGCTGTGGTGGATTCGGTCGAAAGCTTTCTCTGATCTATAAAGCAAATAAACAGGTGTTTTTGCTGATCTCTACATTTTTGGCCGAAACACACACAGCTGCTTTGGATCCCATTCCGTTCCGGAAACCTAATTGCGTATTGGTCAATGTATTTTCACATTTTTTATAAATACGGTTCTGAATAATGTTTAGGAAAATCTTCAGTATGTGATTCATCAAACTTATTCATTTAAATTAATACAAACAGAGAGAAATATGGACTTAGCCTGAACACCTCTAAGACAAAACACATGACTGTCAGCAAAAATGCCCAGCCTCCCATGGTTTTGACTTTAAATCAAGAGATTATAGAACGAGTCGAGAAATACACATATTAGGAATCAATGGTAAACGCAAACTGAGACCAATTCATAGAAATCAGATGCAGAATCGAGAAAGCAAGAACTGTATTCAATAAAATGAAAACATATTTCGTCAGTAGAAACCTAAGCCTACAACTGAAAATAAGAATGGTCAGATGTTACATCCTTCCACTCCTTTTGTACGGCGTTGAGGCGTGGACCATGACAGAAACCCTGATGAAAAAGCTCGAAGCGTTCGAAATAAATATACTGGAGAATTTTTGCGCATCTCATAGATCGAGCATATAACTAACGAAGAAGTACTTAGAAGAATGAGTAAAACGAAAGAAGTGAAGAGAAGAACAATAGAGTACTTTGAACATATTATGAGAAACCATAAGTATCACTTATTCTACAGGAAAAGGTCGACGGTAGAAGGGGACTAGAAAGAAGAACGAGCTCGTGGCTGCAAAACCTACGCCAGTGGTTTGGATGACATTTGTACAATTATTTAGACAGGCAGCTGATAGAATAAGAATATCCACGTTAATCAACAATCACGTTCGCAGAGAATAAGGCACCAAAAGAAGAAAAATACATATTTCAGCAACACAGTTGTCATCTTCAGTACTAGGGAAACGATGAACTACTACTACTATTTAAAGTAGCTCTGGCTGACCAATACCTCTGAAGGTAATTGACAATAGAAGTTCAATGAGCAAATCCAATCAAGTCATTGGACTTCCATTGTTGACTTGCTAAAGAACTTTTCTTTGGAGATATTCCTCAGTCCAAGTTATTTTAAATAGTTGAAATGTATCAGTTTCTACTAAAGATAGCAACTTAACTGTCAAAATAAGTATTTAGATGTTCTAAAGATCGGGCGGTAAGGGGGTTTTCAAACCACCGTCACAATTCAATCTTATTTGACAAAATTGTTAGTTGGATTAGCAGTTTTTGATGTCTTAATTTTCAAACATCGCTGAAAGAACTCAAAGACGAGTTGTGATAGTAAATAAAATACAATTTTTAACTATTCTATTTTGCCACCAAAATTAATTAAAATCTTCACGAAAATTCTAAAAATTTTAGCGCTTCATATTAATAATTGGTTTAATCTTCAAGAACTTTGTTCACAATCTGATTGTATTTGTTAAATACTTGTGAATTGGATTTACTGATTTTAGTTAAATGGGCGTTAAAGTTTGTTGTTTGATCGTAAAGCTCAAGAACTTAACAATCTCTACTTAATAGATACAGTGATGTTAAAAAAATCCTTAATGCTTTAACAATTGAAGAATTTTGTAGTTAAAACTAAAAATGCTAATTAAGTGCAAGATCTGGTTAATCAAACATAAAAATTAGTTTAGTTTTAATATTATCTTCATTTAAATTGCACAATGTATGTCAATTTGAATATCTTTACTGGTATGCCATTTAAACTAAATTTGTGTTGTATTTAGTATAAATACTGAAACACTAAAAATATTTTTGTGAGTGTGTTTAAACTTTAATTTTCCTCAATGTTCAATGTAATGCAACACTTTGTAATAATACTGTACTTAGCTCTTCAGTTGGGATAATTGGGGGCTAATGAGTATGTGGCTTGTACTTGCTAAAACTGTTTTCAAAGTGGAAATGGCACTGCAGGGAAAAGAAATTATTAATAAAGAAAATTTAGAAACTTATCTAATTATTAACAGTTATTATGAACACATAAAAGAAGAAACTTAATATTTGGCGTTACATTCAAAGTAAAATAACATTTAATTTACAAAATCCCAGAAGAGAAGAATATACATTTACATACAAAATAATTTTATGTGCAAAGAAAAGTGGCCTTATGATTTTACTAACCCTTGTACCTTTTGCTAGAGTACCTGCAAGTGGTTTCTCGTCAACGTACAGATCGATCTACAACCATGTTTGGTGTTCGGTATCAAACTCAGGACGCACTTTATAACATTAAGCAATCTCGTGAAAAATTAAGTTTACGAGGGGAACTCAAAAACTTCTCTACCTAACCATGAAACAAAATAGACACAAAAATGTTAATAATTTTATTTTTCAATATTACATCCATCTATATCAACGCACTTACGCCATCTGTCCGGAAGTTGCTTATATCTTAAGTACAAAATTCCTTTGGCTGACTAGTAATAGTCCTATTTCAGTGCGTCTTCTGAGTAAAATCTTTGTCCTATTTCTTCAGTTTTCTAAACAGATAAAAATCAGATGGTGCCGTATCTGGGCTATAAGGTGGGCGATGAATCTTCTGAAACCCACTGTAACGATTTCCGCGCTTAATTGAAGGCAACCCTTACTACATATTTAGTTGTTCGCATATTTGTAGGAATTTATTACATTTCGAAGTTTACACTTCCGTCTCAAACGGCGCAGCACTTATTGGAGTTCCGAAAGTTGGGGGGGAAGGATTTTTAACGACGGTTTCCGTAAATAGAACACTTTAGTACTGGCGTTCTTGCCGGATGTATATGTGTATAGTGAACTAATTCTTGGTAAATCGTTTATCGATTTGGAAATCATTTTCCGATTTGGGGTTCACTACACGTGAGTTCGTTTCCTATGGTTGTGGAAAAGCAGAATACTCCAGGAATTCAATTTCCAATTTAGGATTTATCCCGGTCAAGACGACTTTTTTGTGTGGTATGCCAGTTCTCATCAACTGGTGAGTTAATTATTGACAGCAAAAGTTTGTCCTGTCTTAATTTCCTGAACTTTAATTCTAATATCCGCTGAATTAATTTAGGCAAATTCGCGCGACTGGAAATCCCGTAATTAAGGTTCGACACAGTGGAAAAACTCTACGTTCCGCAAGTTGGTCCGATTGATACTCAGACATCGGCGAGTTACTTTGGGAAGGTTTCTCCAAAACCGAGCAGACGCGCTTGGGGCCATTGATAAGGAGCCCGGAATACAGTCGCATTGATAGCCGCTATCTATTTTAAAAGGGAAGTGCATTTAAATTTGTTTACACTTTAAATTTTATCACCTTGCCTTTGTATTTGCAATTTCATTACCTTCGGTTAAGAATTAATTAGTTAATTGATTTTGTGTCACTGAATTGTACTATTGGGTCTATTTGAGGAGATATTTAGATATTAAGTTTAATTGTAGTATTAAATTTATTGGGGAAACAATTTTACGTACACCATATATAGGGTGCTCCGATAGTTGGGATTGTATTGCGTTTTCAAGGTTTATACCGCATGAAATTTTTCTTTCCTAGGTCGCTTTATGTTTACGCATTATTCTGATCCGCGGAGGCCTCCTACGACGACTATTGCGCTGAAAATTATAAATTATCTGTTCTGGTGAGCGCAATAATTTTCCTCAAATTGTTTGAGTTTCGCCCTATTAAATTCTTTTTTTTTTGATACGTGAACGTAAAGTTGGGATTTCTGTGTACAATTTTGTACAGAAGAATTGTAATTGTGGGGTTGCTTTATATTATTAATTAAATGAGGTTTTGGTTGCAACTGGTCTTTTTCTTTTACGTCGAAATATCTGAAGCTAAGTCTACCTAAGGACAGATAGGGGACATAAAGGTAGGTGATTATCTATCGTGGGGACTTCCCATTTTCCACCTCGGACGATGTTAGTAAATTATA
>JABXWE010021120.1:0-10324 GCA_014611495.1 Limonius californicus | reverse complement strand
TGATAAGAATGAATATTGGTATACTAGGATTAGTGACGTGAAGGCCAAATAATGGAGTGTGTCAAACCATAAAAGGATACACATTTTATTGTTAAGGCGAAGACAATAGAATCAACACTCAATATGGAGTAGGAATTATGGTAACAGAAGAAATATCTAAGTGCTTGCTAAACCTTTTACCCAAATCTGATCGAGTAGTAATGCTACAACTAAAAGGAGACCCAGTTAATATCAATCTTATTCAGATATACGCCCCTACCGCGGATAAAACGGATGCGGAAATAGAGACATTTTGTGAGGAAGTAGCAGAAATGTATAAACTAACCAAAAAACATGAAGTAAACATAGCCATCAGCGACTTCAACGCCAACATTGGAGAAGGAAAGGAATTAGATTTGGTGGGAAATTACGGATTGGGAATAAGAAACGATCGTGGATCAGGACTATTGAAATTTTGCCAAGAGAATGATTCGGTTGTACTCAACACCTGGTTTAAACTGCCAAATCGGAGACTTTATACATAGACGCCGCCGCAACATAACCAAGAAATAATCGTTAGAAATCAGTTAGACTATATCCTCATAAACAAAAGATTTAGAAACAGTGTACTGAGTGCGAAAACCTACCTAGAAACAGACATTGGTTCAGATCATAACCTGCTAGTAGCGAAAATGAGAACCAAGTTAAAACATAGGTTAAAACCAAAGAGAAAGAAAAATCTTGAATGGGGAAAACTAAGAGACAATGAAATATAAGTGAAATTCACGGAAGCAGCAGAAGAATAACTAAGCCACCCAAATCCACTGGAGGTACACGAAGACAGTCAAAACTATAACATGGAAGATCGTATCCAGAACATATGGAAAGACATAAAGGAAAGTCTAATTAAAGTAGGTGAAGAAATTATAGAGAAAAAATACAGGAAAAAGAAGTGAGTGGATGACTGAAAACATATTACAACTTATGAACAAACGAAGGGAGGAAAAAAACATAAACATAGATAGATATAAAGTACGCGATAATATAATTCAGAACAAAATAAAAGAAGCAATGGAAAATTGGCTAGAAGAGAAATGTAAACATATTGAAGATCTGCAAGAGCAGCATGATGATTTGAATCTGCACCAAGCAATTAACGAGACAGCAAGAAACTACAAAAGAAGGAAACCTATGAATATTGTAACCAAAATGAATTAGTATTAGATATGGAAGAAAAACAGGGTATATGGAAAAACTACATGGAACAGTTATTGAAGGACCACCGGAATGATAGACATCCAACGATAAATTCACAAGAAGGTCCATACATTCTTAAAGCTGAACGCAATCAAAGAGACAAAAGTTGGCAAAGCCGCAGAAGACATTCCGGCGGAATACATAAAATATATGGGAGACATCGCAATAGATACGATAACAGACATATTCAACTGTATATACACGTGCGGCAATATCCCAAAAGAATGGTTACGCTTGACTTTTATAGCGATACCGAAAAAAACCCGAAGCACAAAGATGTGAAGATTGCAGAAAAATCAGTTTAATGTCACACATACTAAAAGTATTCCTGCGATTTATGTACGTATTTATGTGCGAGTGTGTACTATCTCCCTTACTTTCAACGTATATTCGGAATGTTTCATACAAAACATGGGTAGCGGGTAGACACCCATCTACGATCCCGGTAGAAGGTAGGTCTACTTCAGGGAAGCAACCCTACCCACGCGAGCCTTGGTTCTCTTCCATCTCCCACAACAAAGAAGAGACCATGTGCCAACCTAAAGTCCCACCCCGGCATCAACTTTCCCTTCCTATCCGAAACCCAAACTCGCCAACCCGTCTAGCCAACGTGGCATTTCAAGGCTCACAAAAACCCTAAACAAAATGGCGAATTTCAAAACAAAGGGATCTGGTCTCAAGGTGGGTAAACCCAAATCCCACCCCTCGAAGGAGGTCAAAAAATAACAAAACTGACCATTGGAACAGTGAATGTACAAACTACTCAAAGATGGAGATCTGTATCAACTACAAGAAGAACTAGAAAAAATACTTTGGGATGTCATCGGACTATGCGAGACCAGAAGAAGAGGCGAAAACTGTACACTGCCATCAGGTCATACCCTGTATTACAAGGGATCAGAAAACGATAGTCAAAGAGGAGTAGAATTCGTGATAAACAAAAATATTGCATCACATATTACAAGATTCGAAGGAATATCGGATAAAATAGCTTCAATAACAATAACACTATCCGACAAACTCTCAATAAAATGCATCCAATGCTATGCTCCAACGTCAACTCATACTGATAAAGAAAAAGAAATGTTCTCCGAAGAACTAGAGAAAGCTATCACCGAAAACAAAAATGCATATACAATCATTACAGGAAACTTCAACGCTAGCTAAGCTTGGAAGCAGACAAGACGATACGGAAGAGAACATAAGAATTCGACGAACGAAATGAAAGAGGATCAATGCTACTTGACTTTTATATCCAATAATCAATTATATGCCATGAACTCGATCTCTAAAAAGAAATAGCAGAGAAAAATAACAAAGCCCCAGGAGAAGATGATATTACAGTAGAACTTTTAAAGGAAGGAAGAGAAGAAATCATAACCAAACTGTGTGAACTGTTCAACGAATGTCTACAGACAGGAAAAATACCCCACACATGGAACAATACCATAGTTGTGCTTCTATATAAAAAGGGGGATAGAGCATACATAGAAAATTACAGACCCATTAGCTTGCTCTCACAGATATACAAACTATTCTCCAAAATAATGACAAACAGACTTACACATAAGTTAGATGACTACCAGCCGGTTGAACAAGCAGCGTTTAGAAAAAACTTTAACACTTGTAAACATCTCCTGCCGCTACGGTTACTGATAGAGAAAACGATTGAATATAACCTGAATGTATGCTTGTCCTTTGTAGACTTATATAAAGCGTTTGATTCCATAGAACATTGGATAATTATTAACAGCCTCAAAAACGCATGCATTGACCACAGATACACACAGATCATACAATATATATATATACGAAAATGCAACATCGACGGTTAAACTACATCTAAATACAAACGAAATTAAGATTGGCAGAGGAATCAGGCAAGCAGACACTATCTCCCCAAAATTATCCAATACAGCCCTGGAGGAGATATTCAAACATCTACAGTGGCTAGATAAAGGTATTTTAATAAATGGCAAGAGGTTAAATAACTTAAAATTCGCCAACGATGTGGTTATCATAGCGGAAAATCCAACAGACTTACAACAAATGTTGAGAGAACCCAACGTGAAGACGGGTAAAGCAAGACTTAAGATTAACTTAAAGAAAACAAAAACAATGTGCAAAGAAGATACACATATCACGATTGATTAACACCACATCCACACCACGAATGTAAAAAATACATATACCTGGGCCACCAAATACAACTAGGACGAGACAATCAAACAGTGAAAATATATAGAAGAAGCAGACTTGCCTGGTCCGCATTCGGAAAACTCGGATAAATAATTACAAATACAAACATCCATCCTTCCAGTCCTGACTTACGGCTGCCAAATATGGACTTGGACATAACAAACACTGAATAAAATAGCAGCCACACAAAGATCCATGGAGAGACAGATGATTGGCATATCTCTAAAACATAAAAAAGAAATCATTGGATTAGACAAACTATAGGGATGAGAGACGCCGTCGCAACAATTACCAGATTGAAATGGAGCTATGCTGGACATACAGCGAGATGCAACAATTCGCAATGGAATAATATCATTCTTCACAGGAGACCATACCTAGGTAAAAGGAAAAGAGGACGTCCACCTGGACAAATGATCTTCAGTTGACTGCAGGACTGAATTGGACCAGAGAAACACAAGACAGAGACCGTTGGAATGCCATGGGGGAGGCCTATGTTCAAAGATGGACGGTAGAGATGGCCCTTTGAGAGATTGAGATTGAGTAATACCAAACGCATTAGAGGACCGACCCGAGGGAATTAATATAAACGGAACTATTTTAGTTTAATTTTAATAATATAAGGTACGCGGATGATACCATAATCTTGGCTGACACCGAAATGGATTTGCAAATTTTAATGGATAGACTGAACACAAAAAGTAATAACATGGGACCAAGCATAAACATTAATAAAACAAAAAGTATGCTATTTGGTAAAACAGATAATTTAAACCTCACTCTAGAAATTTATTAATAAGAGTTGTAACGTTTCGCCCCCGTTGCTTATTGGGGGTTAGCAAACGTGTATTATTTATACCCTGGGTTAGCTATGAGTTGCCCAGGATTCAATCACTTGAACTTGTGGTGGTAGCTCAGTTGGTAAAGCGCTTGCTTTCTGAATAAAACGTCGATTCTGGTTTGGGTTCGAAACCTAAGCAGAACTATGCAGATTTATAAATATCTTGTCCGCAACCCACCACACACAATTTCTCAAATACGGCTTGCAACCGTGGGATCTTAATGCTAAAAACCTTCTCTGAAATTTCTATCGTTCGGATTCGACCTTGAACTGTAGGTCCCCCGTGTTTCTACCTTAGCGCTGAGGAGAAACACGTGGCAGATAAGAGACCGATGTCCAGTAGTGGGACGGAAAGGCTGTTGATGATTTATTAATGAACGTACTTCTACCTGAAGCATAAGATCTACAAAGATTCGTATCACTGCGCTTTAGATATTTTCAAAAACATTAACTGGATAAATAGATGGGTGTTGGACGGATAAGACTTTGTTTTCCTGTCTGTAATAAAACTACGTTTAATATAAATTATTCGATAAATCTATTGATTATAAAAATATTACATTTCACAATTAAGAAAATTGAAAAACTTAATATTTTTAAACAATTTCTGTCTAAATAGAACTATACACGATATAACTGTCAATATCAAAAACAACAATGGACACGAAAAGCGGATATATCACATGTTAAAACATATAACGTATTCTGAGACTTAATTTTTTGAAGGTACAATGACGGAAGGATGATGTCTGTAATTTTAAGAAAGTGAGCATTTTCTTGCTATAATAGTCTTGAAGAGAAACTGAATTTACCAAATGCAACAAGACGAAGTTCCTCGTTATTCTGGGGCTAATATACGCCTCTAGCTGAGTTGATTTTTCCAGATAGAAAGATTGGAAGACAAAGTGTTATGCGGTGGCCAGCTCTATCACCGATTTAACTCCGTTGCCATCGAGTGTACAAAACGAAACCTACTAATTTAGGAGATTTTAACAAGATAATTCAACTTGAAGTATGACTAATAAGTAATAACATTTGTTGGAAGGATATTTTTATCACCTCAAAAATTCCCAAACGGAATAGAGCGAACATTTTGGGCATTTACATTTGTTTGTTTTGTAATCACCGTTTATTTAAATTCGTCGGGATTTTCCTGGGCGTGCTCACGCCGAATGTGATTATATTTCATAATCAATTATCGGAAAAAATGCTATCAGTTGGTGGCAAAAAATTCCCATGATGTCATTAAATAATTTCAATTTATTGGAAAGTTTTTGCTATTTCGGGAATCCTCAAGCGACCTAGCAACCAAAAATTAAATATAACTTTTTAAATCGACAAACCGTTATTATTTCCTGTCAGCCCTGCGACTTAGGGGCGTCTACTTGAACGCTGGAAAGCGAACAGCAGCCAATGTAAAAGACAATACGTGTAATATACGTCAAAATAAATTGGTTACAGTCTTGGCATTATTCTGTTTGTAAGAAAATCAGATAAATCTTGAAATTGGCGTTGAGTGTATTAAGTTGTTAACGTGTGGTAGTTTGTATTATATATTTTTTTTAATTGTAATTATGCCAAGTGGCGCATGCATTGCAACTAGTTTACACTATCCAGCAATTTGATTCTAACAATTCTTGCTTAAATCTAGGCAAGTCATAACGTTTTGATGGACGTACTCCCATTGGTGCACTCCACATATTTTAAAAAACACTTTTTTCACATGCTTTGTTGTTGTTTTGTTCACTTATTTAGCTTACACTAGTTCGAATGGTTTTTGTCTTTTCAACCTCCGAACAAGTCCATTGTTATCGAGTAATTGTAACACTTCGATATTTTGGTGTTCATGTAGTCTCGCTTCGTGTTTTTTCGCGAACCGTTTAATTTCCTCACTGACCATAGGCACTTTCAGGTCCTTGTGGATGTCTTCATTTCTGATGTACCATGGCGCATTGACGATGCTGCGAAGTACTTTATTCTGGAAAGTTTGTATAATTTTTACGTTAGTTTTTTTTTGTGCATCCCCACAGTTGCACACCGTAAGTCCAAACTGGTTTTAGAATTTGTTTATACAACAATAACTTATTATGTAGTGACAGCTCAGAATATCTACCAAGTAGCCACCACATTTTTTTGAAGCTGATGCGCGTTTTTTCTTGACATGTTCTTTCCACCTAAGTTTGGCATCTAATGTCATCCCGAGGTATTTCGCTGTGTTAGCATGGGGGATTGCTTGCTGGTTGATTACTATTGGCAAGTAATCTATTCTTTTGTTGGTGAAGTTTATGTGGGTAGACTTCGCCTCATTTAATTTAATCCGCCATTTCTTAGTTCAATTGTTGACGTTGTTGACGGCTGCTTGTAGTTTGTTTGTGGCTACATCTATTTCATTTCTTGTGAAGGGGGTAATCTCAAACCATTATGGCCGTTTGCAAAGGCAGCTTCATCAGTAGAATAAGATTTTTTTAAATTATGTTCTTCTATTAGTTTTAACTAAGCTGCTTTAGTTTTCACATTGCCAGGAATAGAAACATTGTTTTCATTTAAAAATTGTGCAAAACCAATCTTCAAACATTTTGGCGTTCATATCTCGATGGTAATCTGCATTGGAACTGCTAATGTTTTTTGCTGATAATTTCAAACAGTTATTATTGAAACCATTTTCACTACCAGCATGACTAATTATTACGTGCTTTCCTCTAGAAGGTGGAACATCTATGACGGTTTTCGTTGAATTATCAGTCCAACCCTTTCTGTTGACGTCATGAGTATCATACCATGTTTCATCTAACCAAATTATTGATCGATTTTTGCCTAAGGTATAAATTAATCATCTTAAGCTATTCGTCCCCTAACCGTACAATGCATCGCTTTCCATTATGTATTGCCATTTATTTATAACTTGATATTTAAATCCCATATCGGTTATCAAATATTGTAATGTTTCTGGACTTTTGTAAGGAAAGTACATTTGTTCTGATCTAATCTCTTGAAATATATCGCTTACAGTGGGAACTAATTTCTTGTTATAAAAATTTTAAATAGTATCTCTTACAGTTTCCGTGATTCCTACATCAATCCTAGAAAATTTCCGAGTAGCTCTTTTCTTGCGGTGTGTAACACGTCCTTTGTTTATAATTTTTCTCACTGTACTATAATACGTTTCATAATGTCATACTGGCTGTCCGAGTTCGGATTTAAGTTTTTATAAATGGTCAAATATTTGCTGCGCTTCAAAGGGAAGATGCTGGCGTGTTGCACTTAAATTTATATTTTTACTTTCACTGGTACTATTTACAACTTCTATGTCTTCGTCGGTATCACTGCTAGCAATTTCCGTAATTTGATTATTATCGTCGCTTTCGAAAGGTCTCCAGAAAGCCATGATGTAAGTGCGACTGTCAAAATTACGACTGAATATACCCAGAACAATAACCAAAATTTCGAAAACAAATAATTCATATTGGAAAACAAATTTAACATCACTACTTGCATCGTTAGTGGACAACAGCACTCATTATAACGTTAAGATATTTCATAATATTCAGGGAATAGAGGGTCGGTCATCCGGTAATTTTAATTTAATCCTACCTAGATATTTTTATTATAACATTTTATAATATATGTTATAATTATACTCAGTTTTAATAAAAAGTTGCATCGCCGGATTTTTCTGCCATTGCCAAGAAAGTTAAATGCGGCCCCGGTCACAGACCAACAAGCATCAACGCTAATTGCTAATCGCATTTGAGTAGACATATAAACATTCGCTACTAAAAGTTTAGACCTACTTTACGTATTATCGATTTTCAAAGAGTTTTCTGTAAATGCTTGATGTTGTATAGTAGGTAATAGCGCGCTGTAGGGCACTTGCGCGACCCCTTTATTAAATAATCCTGGAATTTGCGTGCCCCTTGTTAAAAATTTTGTTTGAATAAATTATTATCCTAAAATGTTTAATTTCTATAAAAAGCGTTTTGTTTATTAACAGCTGTAACCTCCCTGCTATTAAAGTGGATTTCATTGAAAAAGACATTTTACTCTTAATTCAAAAATATCAAAAACATCGAATTCTAAGGGATTCAAAAGATAAGTTGCATTAAGGTTATTTCGGCCTTTTCGTCGAAATAAAAAGAGCAAACCCATTGGTATAATTTACAGCTCACCACTGATAGTAGGTACCCATATTATTGGACCACAGTTCTTCCATGAAACTTAAAGTGAACAATGATATTTGGATTTTCTAGAAAACAGTTTACCTTGTTGTTGGAATATGTATACCAAGTGGAAATGGCAAATATGCATATCATGTATGGTAAGGCCAATGGTAATTCTTATGAGGCACGTCGCTTGTATGCCGAAGCATTTCCGAACCGGGCACTTCCGTGTGACAAATTTTTTAGAAATATGCATCAACATTTATCCGGTGGTGGTGGTCGGCCTACATTAGTTCCTACTCCTGAAGCGGAACTTAACATTTTAAGGAGGATTAAAGAAAATCCAGGTACCAGTACTAGAAGACTTTCTGCCGAAACAAATATTAATGCATCCCTAATTTGGAGAATTTTATGTGAGCAGCAACTGTACCCATACTATATTCAAAGGGTACAGGCTCTTATTGTGCCTGATTATGCCGATGGGCACTGAGAACGGTTGCGGAAATTGCAGACTTTGTTAGTCAGATGAAAACCCTCATGTTATATTGAATCGAATCATCAACAACGATTTTCAATTAACGTTTGGCTTGATGTTTTTGGAGACAATATGATATGATCTGTTTTTCTTCCGAACTGTTTGACTGGCCAATTCTATCGTGACTTTTTGCGTAATGCCTTACCACTATTGTTAGAAGATGTACCGCTCATTCATAGAATGAATATGTGGTTGATGCACGATGGGGCTCCTGCACATTTTTCAATCATAGTCAGACATTCCCTAAATGAAAATTAAAGCGGTAGGGGGATAGGGCGAGGGGGTCCAATTGTGTGCCCATCTAGATCTCCTGACCTCAACCTGCTTGCCTTCTGTATGTGGGGGTATTTCAAGTCGTTAGTTTATTCAAGCCATGTGACTAATTTAAATGAATTGCGAGAACAAATAGAGCATGCCTGACAGACTGTTCGTATGAATCCGGGAATCTTTGAAAGAATGCGGCGTTCATTTTTACGAAGGATGTGCACAAATGGAAGGAGAACATGTAGAACATCTACTTTAATTATTTGTAATTGAAATGTTTTATTTACACGGCTATTTGTTTTAATGGGTGGGAATCTTATTGAAATAACAAACAATATTTATTTTCTTAAAAAAATCTCCATATTTCGAAAACGGTTGATTTTCGAACGCATGTTTATAACGACCTTTTTGTTTGTATTGATGAGATCTATAAGTGGGTAAAATATTCGAACGTATTTTTTTAAACATACAAATAACTGCATACCAGCAACTACTCAACAGAATGACTTGCTATCCAACATATGTTGATACGAGAACTGAAACTGTTCCTGGCGCACTACAACGTTCAGAACTACTAATGCTATCTATTCTTTCAAGAATTTCTGTAACAATCCTCGTTTTTATATCAAGTTACGTTAATCTTAGAAATAATTACATAAAAGCATTATTTCTAATAGATTCTCTTAAACCACATGTTTTTATATATTGTTTCTTGCCTTCGCTCTCTCTCTCCAGACCGTCGCACAGTGGAGTATTGGACGGTAAAAAGCGGTCAAAATGCGAATTTTCAAAACTGATTTTAGCCGGTGTTGACCCCTATTTAGGATACATGAATAAAGGTTGTATTATTCCCTGACTTTGTTTTCTGCGCCTGCGCTATTAGTAGTGTGTGTCATCAGTTGGAAGTTGACGTCTACTATAAATACACGTGTCTGTTCTCAACACCACAATGTAAATTTCTTATTTTCGGTTTAATATAAAAGTGAGTGTATATTGTTTATGTTTATTTTTCAACATGGATGATCTTGCTGAAGGTATGTACAATCAAATCAGATGGTTTTTGGGTAGGTATATTATATTTCTATATACGTG
>JABXWE010021118.1:0-38494 GCA_014611495.1 Limonius californicus | reverse complement strand
TACATAAAATTACTTCCACTTCCTCTATATACGTACGCATTATAAACTACACTGGAATGGACAATATTAATGTGTGACTAAATTTTAATATAATTTGTATTTGCTTAAAATGCGTGGTGCAAAACATTATTATTTAAATGCTACTAGGATTTAGAACCCAAACAAATAGTTCTAATTAATCATTTATTATTACCTACAGTATTACTTATAGAATAAAAAAGTTACATTTAGAGGAACGTAGAGGTAAAAGATATACTTTCCAAAGTGTGTGAAGAGTAAATATACATAATGGAGGTTGAACTACTATAAGACTTATAACTTTGGCTCACGAAAGTCCTAGTATGTTAAGACATGGAAAGCAAGAGTAGGAAGGTAATAATATTTCGTAAGTCCAAGGGAACAGAAATACGTTAGGACATCCATTTAAAATTATCAATATTTTATGGAGTGTGAAGCTAGGAATTCTGTGAAAAAATAATCCAACCTAGTCTTCACGGACACTACGAGAAAAGTACTACGAATTTGCTTCTTATGCTTGCTATGTTTAAGGTATATAGCATTACTATCGAATCTATTTACATTTGACACTCTCTGCTTTGATTACTACTAGCTGAACGCGTGGCCTACGAGTGTTTTTAATAATAATTAACTTACTTAAAGACGTAAGATGTCTACTTGATATCATGAATCCTGTACAAAAAATAACATTTATACCAATTTTCACTATTTAAATTGTGGAAAGTACAATATATCATAACTATCCAGGAAGGCGAGCTTAAAATAACTTAGTGAATAAAGGAGAACACATAACTTTTACGCGTATTTTTAGAGAATGCTAGAACATTTTCAGGAATACGGCTTTAACAAATTCGTAACCAGTAAGTCGAAAAATTAAAATCAATAGAAACAGTGGTTTCTGAGAGATTAATAATACTTTACGGGAGCACATAGTCGTGAACCTGGTAAACCCAAATTTTCTGAGTGCGAAATACGAATAGTTAATAAATTAAATTGCTGTTGCGGCCAACAGCATGACAATGTAGAATTTCAGCAATTCTGTCTTTAATATTTGCTGATATTTATCCTTGTTTAGTACCTTTATTGGACGAACTAACTGCTTGTAGGTTCAGAAGTGCGAATTCCTTCCTTATTACAAATATTCTAATTAGGTACTTAAGCGGTATTAAATTATATAATAACAATGAGACCAGAATGTCCGTAATTTCCTAAACCATTTTATATTTAAACTATATAATTTAAATAATTCCTACTTATACTATATATAATTGCATTTGAATAAAATGGACTATTTCGGTGATAAATAATGACAGGTATTCGAATGATAGAATATTTTAGTTTTCACTCCGTTAGGACGTATTTACTACAGTTCGATTATTCCGATTCCATTATGTTTGCCTATTATTTGATATGTTTTTTATTTATTCATAAATTCCAGAAGTATATGAAAAACTATAGTTGAATTTTTTCTGCAACACGAAAATCTAAGACGCCATTGTGCGACACCTGTGTTGGCATCCTATCTACTTGAGTGAGTTTTCTCATCCTATTTTCTATTCGTCAGAGGAACTACCATTATCCGTAATAGTGACACAGTGCTTACATAGTTCAACAAAATTCGCAAATTCATTGCGTAATTTAAACTTTAGGTATAAATCGCCGATGTACAAAAAGATATTGCAACTCTACACCCAGAAAAAGCACCGGAATACGATCTAGTAACAGGAAGAATAGTCGAGGAACTACCTACTAGGGTGGTAATGTATCTCACACAACTCTACAATGCTATTTTGCACATTGGGTACTTCCAGGCGCAGTGGAAAGTAGCGCAGATTATTCTTATCCTAAAACCGGCAAACCACCTGATGTCTTAAAATCCTATCGACCCATAAGCCTTGTGCCCTAGCTTCCAAAGTTTTTGAAAAGCTATTACTAAACAGACTACAACCTATTATTGAAAACAATGAATCAATCCCTGAGCACCAATTTAGATTTAGGCAGATGCACTCCACTGTTGAACAAATCCATCGTGTCACACAAAAGATTAATTAAAGCTGTGAAAGCAAGCAATACTGTTCCGCAGCGTTTTTTGATATATCTTAGGCCTTTGATAAAGTGTGGCACATTGGCCTTTTATTCAAGTTACGTATCCTTCTCCCTATAAACTATTTCATTGTCCTTAAGTCCTATCTCCATGCCAGACACTTTATGGTCGAGTTTGATACTGAGCTCTACTCCATAAATGCTGGAGTGCCTCAAGGTAGTCTCCTAGGACCTCTGCTCTATCTGTTATACACAGCAGACCTACCTACAACAGTAAATGTCGTTACAGCAACCTTTGCAGATGACACAGCAGTCCTAGCTTCTGACACTGATCCAGTTATTGCTTCTCAAATATTGCAAACCAATCTAACTGAAACACAAATATGGCAAAAGAAATGGAGAATAAAAACAAATGAAACTAAGTCTATCCATGTGACGTTTACCACACGAAGGGAAACATGCCCCCCTGTTCAGTTAAATAATCAACAGCTGCCTCAACAAGAAGAAGCCAAATATGTTGGGCTATATATCGATAGAATAGATAGGCTCACCTGGAGAAAGCACATCTTTACTAAACATAAACAGCTAGGACTTGCTCTCTCCAAGATGTATTGGCTCCTTGGACGTACCTCCAAACTTACCACTGAAATCAAACTGCTGATTTACAAAGTTATGCTAAAGCCAATTTGGTCATACGGGATCCAACTCTGGGGTGCAGCATCTACATCCAACATAGAAATACTTGAGCGTTTTCAAGAGAAAGTGTTGAGAATGATAGTGAACACGCCTTGGTTTGTGTCGAATGCAGTCATCAGAAGAGACCTCCAAATCCCAACGGTCAAAGAAGAAATACGACAATATAATTTCCAGTACAGTGCTCGACTACATGCACATCCCAATGACCTAGCAGTGAATCTTCTAAACCAGCCCATAGTCAACGGAAGGTTGCAACGACACCTACCCAACGTCTATCAGATTTTAATATGCATGTCTTATGTTAGTTCTAGTTTAAGATTTAGTATGTAAGTATGTTGTCCTAAAACACACAACGGACATAATCCATTTGTTACAGGAGTTTGCCACTGGGCAATCTTCTACTTGATATCTATATTGTTATACCATTTGTAAAATGTACATTGTATAGATTGTAAATTAAATAAGATCAAAAAAAAGGTATAAATAACAACTTTTTCATATTTATAAGCTTTGCTTGATAATTCATCCTAACTACAATTTGCGAATTGGTAATTAAATTCACATATTTAAACCAATATATTTAACATTGACTAATTAATTTATCAATTGACGCGATACGATACGTGCACTTAGTTTAATAGAGCCTGGTAATAAGGTTAATTTGGTCATAAAGCATTCCTGCTAAATAGATGTTGAATAACATCGGTGACATGATGCAATTTTGCCTGACTCCCTTTTCTTATTGGAATGGGTTTAGTGATTTCGTCGTCATTTCTTCCTGTTGCAGACTGATTTCAATATAGATTTCTCAAAAACCTTATGTCTTCCGCATCTAGGCTTTTCTCTTGGAATACTTTAACTGAGTTATTGTGTCTCACATTGTCAAATGACGTCTGAAAGTCTATGAAGCAAGCATACACAGTCTTCTGCTGATCTCTGCATTTTTGTAGCAAGATATTGAGGCTATAGTGCTTCGATTGTTCCCATTCCTGATGGCAACTAAACTGTGAGTCATACAGATCTGTTGCACAATTCTTTTATATTCTCTGTGGAATATCTTCAGAAATAATTTCAGCTTGTTGTTCATACCTTTTATGAAGCGAAATTGGTCACATTTATTGACATTTGGTGTTTTGGGGATGGATTTTCTAACACAGCTAGTTCATTTTCCACATTCTTAATTATCTAGGCCTACATCTTCTAGAATTAACAAAATCACCTTTGATTTTAAAAAAAGTTTCAAGGCGTCTATATATCTATCCAGATGGTGGTCTTCTAGTTGAATAGTCCCTGATATGTAATTGCGAGCTGCAACCTCATTTCTGCGGTATTCGCAAAAGAAGCAACAAATCCGGTATATCGCTATTTGAAAACATATTACTTAAAATTTAAGTAAATTCAAAGCTCAACAAACATTAAGTAGGTAACATTGATCAACTTAATTCTATTTAAAAAAAATTGAGAAGGAGAAGAAGAATAGTTTGGTGGCAGTGGTATATGTATGTTGGGCAGCCTTTTAGACATATTTTGGGTGCAAACTATCAAATTCCAGTGTGTGCAATTCAAGTGCGTTTGTGTACGAACCTGGGACGATAGGTGGAAGGAACTCTAGCGGATCTACCTGAAGATCGATCAAAGGTGAAAGATACGCGACCGACAAAGAAACAACAGGGCGGAAGGGAAAGCGGGAAACGCAGGAAAAGCAGTAAAAGACAAGTGAAGCTTGAGTAGTCTTCTGTAGGCTCTTCTAGTTGCTGGTAGTACTAGTAGTCAATAAACTAAAATAACATTATATATAAACAATTTATAAATAGAAATTAAAACGGAGGCCTTGCGTAGCAAATGAATGCAAAATGGTACAAGCGGATAGGCTTCTAGGGACGCATTCCGGCTAAAAGCGACGAGGGTAGGACGCAGGTAGAAGACATAGCAAGCCATCGCAACCAAAAACTGAAATTCTTGTTATACGGCCATAAAAGTTCACCCGAGGATAATATTTCAATTTGAGGCAAACTGCCACGAAAACGTTTCTCGGCTGCACCAGTCAATGAAGCGTGACTTCCATCAAGGGACCCACTCCTGATGGGGAAAAAATAGTCGCGTTTACTATTTTACTGGCGGGCTAGAAAGCTGATAGGGGGTCAACAAAAATATCTCACATTCACTTACAAAGTAGAGTAATCAGGGATATTTTGGGTTTAGAAAATTGCAACCTCTAAAAGTAATATCCGACTGGTAAAATTTAATCTCATTTTTCTCAATTTTTAATTATTTCATTGTCATTTCAGATACTGCAATTCATTTCAGTGCGTAGATCCGGGTAGGCCAATTAGGGCAAATGCAGGTCTCGGTGTCTGTAACTTCTACAAGTAAAGGGAAAACGATCTGAAACTATAATCTCCTTTAATCTCTTTTACTTCACTTTAAACTACTCTAACTTAACTAATTTAAGGCATAGATCCAGGAGGACTAGGTTAGCAACCGCAAAAGTGTCGTTTGGTACTATTTTGAGTAGTTAAAACGAAAAAAGGGGCCAACAAAAGATAAGTTAACAGTCGAGGTTGAGGCAAAATTCAGAATATTTCACAATTAACAGTAAGGCAGAGTATATTAGGGATATACGAAGGGAGGCAAGAAGAATCTACGCACTAACGGGAGAATCCGATCAAGAATCGGCTGAAAAAGAACAGGCTAACGGAGAAGAAGAAGAAGAACGAAAGTGCGGAAGGGGAAAGCAAAGGAGACGAAACGAAACATGCACCAGTGGGAAAGCAACCTATGGATATCTAGCGGTCAACTGCAGAGGGGAAGGTTAGGGAAAAGAAGGACGTACACTCCAGATTCGAACCTCCAACTCAGTGGTACAATAGTTGTAATTAGTGTGGTAAATATTAAGTCGTTAATGTGTCATTAGGAAACTAAGATAGGGGAGTGTGTTACCTTATGACAATAGATAAGGGAAAAGAACAATGTAAAACTTGATACCACAGTTATTAGGAACTAAAGCATAATCGCATAGCGGACAGTTCAAGAAGCTTAGGAGTAAATACTAAATAGTTTAATAGTTATTAGGAAACTAAGGTAGGTGTAATCTGTACCCGTAGAACCATAGATAGAAGTGAAATAAGAACAATGTAAAATTTTGATCCCAAAGTTATTAGGTTAAAATGTATAATCGCATAACGGTCTCGGTTACGTACTCAAAAACCCCATTGATGCGTAGCGTACTAACTACCCGGTGTTGCAGCAGCGGTGCCTTGCGGTATGCATTGCAGACATGCTAACGTTGTGCAATATCCCACCCGATCCCACCCTATCCATTACATCCCTACTCACCTACTGGCATGGGGTGGGCCTGGCGTAATCCAGGATTGACCCTCGAGGCGGCTCCATGTCAGATGATGCTGATGATGATGATGATGAGTGGTATATGCATGTTGGGTAGCATCAGCCACAATTAAGGAGAACATCTTATTGCATAGCAATTTCTTTTATTGGAATCAAAGACTGTACTATTCCTATACATATAAATACGTACAAATATGTAATAAACACGTTTATATCTGCCCTCTAATAGAAAAGAATATATGGAACCGAAAGCGTTGAGACGGGTGAGTGGGATAATTTGTAAATTATATTATCCATATAAGTAAATATATTTTCAATGAATATATAAATATTTATGAAATCACAGTATCTGCTCAGGTGTAGAACTATTCAGAAATGGTAAATGAAGTCAATTTAAAAATTTACAGTTTTTAATTAAAAGCAGCTTTTTATTATAAACCACATCTGCAAATAAACAATTTAAATCATTTTGTGACGGTGTTCATTTATATGTAATTTTAGTTCTGTATACTAAAATGAGAGAAAGACGTAACTGCAACGTTACGAATATTCACCAGCGAATGCTTCCAGCTAAGCTAATTTACTTTCAGAACAGGAAAAAATAGAAAACGTAAAAAGTAGAATTGTTCCACAAATAAAACCTGGAGTAGCCACAAATTTGTAACACGTACAACCAAGAAAATACTTGTCAACGTCTAAATGCATTTAAAGATTACGCGCCAATAGAATCTAATTGTCTGGTCGCGTTCGATTTTACACCCAGTCACTGAGTTAATTATTAACATACTTTATCGAATTTTCCTTAAACAAGTTTTATTGAATGACACTTTCACGATTCTACAAAATTATCACACAATTGATACAGTAACTCGTTTATGCAAATATTTTAACTGAATTATCTGGGTGAGCGAAAGGATAAATCGCTGTAGTGGTTCACTTTGACACGATGCCGCGAAACACTGGATAGGAAAATTATTTAATATCAAAGTACCAACTACTAAATAATTTTTACGTTAACATGACTGTATAATTATGTAAGGATGGTTTTCTGGCTACTACGCTACATGTAATAATTAACAGCATAATGAAAACATGAAGAAATAAATATAAGTGTATGCAATTGTATATGATACTAGAAATTTAAATTAGTTGGGGGAGTTACATAGGAGAATTAGATCACTGACTATATTCCGAATTAATTACTACTTACATATTATGTAATTAGTTTGATGGGCAATTTAATAGGAATGCTGTGGCTCCACATCTGCAGGTCATCTTCTGTTCAGTCTTCATCTGTAGGCCATCTTCTGTTCAGTCTTCTTGGTACTGCTGTCAAAATGTTTATTGTAGTAGCCTCTTTGTTTCGATGTCCAATAAAATGTTCAAGCTACACCTAATTAGTTTGCCGATTATGTTTTCAACGAGGTGTATACATGAATCATCAAGGAAAGTTTGTTGCTAATGTCCCAAGGTGCGTCGAACATCACTCTTAGCATTTTGGATTACTACCTTTACATGATTTTGGTATTTAAGGGTTTTACATAACCCCAAAGTTGAACTCCATATGTCCAAATAGGCTTAATTATGCATTGGTACTGATGAATTTTGTTGTCAGTTGTAAGATTGGATTTTTGACCTATTAACCAACTCATTTCTTATAGCTTGAGGTTGATTTGTGTTTCCTTGTTCATTATATAGATTTTCCATGTAAGTCTGCGATTGAGTGTTAATTCTAGGTATTTTATCTCATTTTTCACAGAAAGTTGAACACCGTTAATTGCCACCTCAGGACATTCACTCTGTCGATTTGTAAAATGTAACATGCGCTGACTTAAGTTGGTTCACTTGTCACCTTTGTCACCTGTTGAGCCTATCTTCAAGGAAATTTATGTTGGTACTGGAGGATATCTAAGGTCACTAGTGGATTCTCGCTAATGGCAATTAATGTGGTATTTTCCGCAAAAGTAGTAATTTTTGTGTTAGCTAGAGTTCGGATATAGGAAGTGAATATTAGATAGAGCAGGCGTCCCATGACGTTACCTTACCTAATGGGCTACTATGTGAATGTTTGTCGATTGAATTTTTCTTGAAAGTAGCTGTCCATCAGGTAGGGGGCCTCGGTGGTCCAGTGCGGGTACGCACTGCCACTCAAGGCCACAGTGAAATGCAGTCAATCCGCTGGGCGATCAAATCTCAGCTGGGGCGACCGCATTTCGCTTAGTTAAGTTTAGGGTGCATATTGCATGAATATTTAGTGTGTAAGGGACGCCCGCACCCCCCTGAAGTAATGCGAAAGCCCCCCGGGGGGGGGGGATAGTAGTATGAATGAATGAGAAAAAAAAGTCCGTCAGGTAGGATTTGAGTAACAGGTAATAGGGTGTGGTAAGATTCAGTTTACTTTACGTCAGGGTAGCGGCAGTACATACTCTCTTCCTTTAAGACCTTTGAGTATTTCATTTAGTATTCTATGACTTTGCTGAATTGTAGAATAGTATTCTCTGATGCCAAACTATTTTATTCAGATCGACTGTCTGTTTAAGTCTTCTTAGCAGGAGTCTTTCAAATATTTTGCACATAGATAAAGTAAGCTAATGGATATGGTGTTACATCGTGTTGTGGTTAACCCGTTTCGTGACTATTTAACTGTTTGGGCGAACTTCTATGTTACTGAATAATATGTCAACCTTAGCATACCATTAGAGATGATGCTCAACAGCACCGCTGCTTTTCTGGGCAGCTGTTGTATTAGAGGTGAGATTAAGTCAAACTTAGTAGCTTTATAATTTTTGCATATAGACATTTGTAGTTTCACTTCCGCTGGGGAGAAGGGTTTCAATGACAATTTCATAAGAGAAGGGCTATTAAGAAGTATAAATAAGTACAAATCTTCTGCAGCACATTTTTTCATTCGCATTTTAGTATTTTTCAGTGTTTTGACCTTACATTACACGTTTATGCATTTTGCTTTAATTTTCTGTAAATATATTGGAATTTTTGCAACAATTTCTCAATCCAAATTAAATTTAAATTTTGCACAAGATTTCTACTGTTTCAAAAAGAATAACGCGCAACAAGTCGAAAAATGAAATATTATTAATTCTACATAATCAACGCACAAATTACTAGCTGTACAACTTTCTTGGGTACATACATAAATCAATGGTCATGACCATTTTAATTCCATTTGCATATTTTTAAATAATTATTATCAATGAATTTCATGTAGTTCTGAGAATGTATTTTCTTTGTTAATTAGTATGTACTTGTACGGTGACTGAAAGGTACTAAGTTAGTTAGACTGCAGCACAGTTGCGTAATTTTGGAGCAAACATAAATCTTCAAAAGTAATTCTTTTGTATTTGAGTTAGGGGCAAGTATAATCACATTTTAATTTTTTGCGTGTCACTAATTTCTGTTTGAAAACTATAGAAATATGTTTTTAGACTGGTTTATCATTTTTCAATAATTTTGAAGTCATTCCAAATTTTCTTCTATCGTTCAACAAGTTTATTCTTAATTTTTAGAAATGCATCGTACTTTATAATTGGCTTGAATATTAATTACCTAATTAAGGAAAAACGGCCGTCAAACGGCCACAACTACGTAGGTGGTGCCGGGAGTAACGTGGAGGACAAATGCGAGTACTGATCAAACAGTATTCAAAATTAAGCAATGATCCGCGCTGTCGCCGCTTGAGTGGGTGGCCGAAAATCAACCCAATCCGAAACGGCTTTGGGATATCCCCGCAAAAATATTCCAGACATATATATGGGGGGTTTCTACAGCCATCTTGCTCGTTTTCCGCATCCCAATGTCCATGCTTCCTGTTTGCAAAGTCATCTTCTTCTAATTGTCGTTTTTGCATAGCCTACATAACGCTCTTCTTCTTTTCTTGGTCTTCCTCTTTTCCGTCGTTGTGTTGGTCAAATTCTTCCAGGTTACCAGTATTCCTCCATCCTCCCCATGTGTCCGTGTCATTTTCGCCGCTTCATTCAATTGTATCTAATAGTGATGTATCCACTTCCACTATTTCCATCGCTGTTCCGCTTCTTACATGGTCAATTAATGTATTATTTCACAACATAGTCGGCAATACAACATCTCAGCTGCTGTTATCTTTTTGTACATGTTATGGTTTCTCACTCATACCCCTGTTTCGTAGGCAATACAGTTATCTACCAGGGTTTATATAAATTCGTTTTGGTTCTATCCGTAAAAGGATTATTCAACATTGCGAAATGTAGGTGCTTTGATATTAACTTTCCTTTTTAAACTATATTTTTTATATCTCGTTCATCTCTGCCCTCTAATGCTAGTGTGATACCAAGTACTCATACTCATTTGTGAATTTAATTATTCTTTTGTCTGTACGTAAATATTTTCCTAGTTTTCTAATTACCATGTAGTTGGTCTTCTCCATGTTGATTTCCAAGACCCATTTTTGTACTTTTTCTTTAGTTCTTTGAAGATATAACTTATACGGTCCTCATCCTCTGCTGGTATGATCTGGTCGTCTGCAAACGGAAGACTATAGATATTTCCATTTTCGTACACCTTAAACGCCTAGGGGATATATCTACTTATTACCACTACAGTGATAGTCATTACGTCAATTCAGAAACCCCACCTACACACTCTAGCAGCAGAGACAACCACGGCCATACAAATTATTATTTATTGAACGATCAATCTGCTTTTGTTTATTTATCATGTCTATTTCCATGAGGGTATCTTGTTCTTACTGGTTACTAGGCTGAACAAAACTGTAAGTAATACACTTACTGTTCGCTCAACGGAATGGAACGTGTGTTTGCAAAAAAGCATGGAAACTGTTAGTGTTTTATAAACTCTGTAATTATCAATCATCATCATTTTGGATACCTCTATACTTATTTAGTGAAAGTGATGAAATTTCATTTTATTTTAATTTTGACCGCACAAAAAACGCTATAAGCATCGTGAACGTTAAGGGTTTTTCTACTGGGATCTCAAACATTTATCTTCGACCAGTAAACTACCCTTGCCGTTCTTAATACTTATTATACTATTTATTAAGCAGGAAAGCTGACGAAATATGCATTTCTCAGCTGACTATGCCTAGCCTAGCCTACGACATAGTTAATTTTTGTATTATGATAACATGTTAAATACGATTTAAACAAAATATTCATAATACAAATAATCAAATCAATCGAAGGCACGAGCTATTAAATCTGTCGACTTAGTTTTTAGTGCATTAACTGTTCCTCTTTTTAGTAGCAATACCTATAGAAAAAATAAATTAACTTTTAGAGGGAATTTATCTTCAAAAATATCCACATTTGTAGTTCGAACAAGATGGTGCTCCACCCTATAATGTTGGAAGCGTCACGCTTTTTCACTATAATAATAATGTTGTCATATTATTAATAATGGGCTTACAAGACGGGCAGATCTGATGCCACTCAATTTTCTTCTGATAAAACACTAAAAGGACACACCATAGAAGAAAGAAGCAATCAAATGACATAGAAAAACTAAGAAGAAATATTTTAAATGCTTCTACCTTTAATGGAAAAAGTAATGATCAAAGACCCTGTAGTAGCAAAAAATATGGTCTATCGTCCTGAATACATAATCTGATATGTATTAACGAGGAAAGTCTTCTTGAAAATTCTTTATTTTTTACATAAAATTTTATTAAATAATATGTTTTGCTCGTTCATTAAAAACCCTCAGGTAGCTTGTCCTGTAGAACTTGTAGTATTTATTCTAAAGATACATTTAATGGAAACTAGAAGGTAAGTACTAGACAAAAGATAGTTATAGGTAAAACAGCAAAATATTCCTTCATACCGATAATATCTTTGATTAATTTGATTTGCAGTAGTTTCATGGATATAAACAATAACTAGTACTGCAATTTAGCAAATTATCATAACAAAGAGTTAAATCATGTCATAGAGTTCATTTGCTAGTTTATTTACGTGAATAAGATTGTGTAAAGTTATGTGCAGGGCTGCTTAAAGGGTTAAATAGTTTTCAGTAGTAAAATTCTACATATTTTTTTCCTCTAAGTGTAAATCACAAAACTGTAGACCAAATTTCTATACAGATTATTACCCAGCGGTAAATTATGCAACTTTGTCCCTATTTTATCGATATCATATAGAATTACCAAGATTTCAGTGGAATCTGCATCATCATAGTTTTTAAATTACTCTGTTTAATTTACAAAAATTATTATAGTTGACGTTACGGTGTTAATGCCGATTTCATGCTTACTTTCCTATATTTTTAAACAATTTAATTTGCAATGTTGTAAGTTTTAGGGCTTAAAAGTGCGCGCTCTAATATTTATTTTATCTATTTTATTACTAACACTGTAAATGCTGTAACTAGCATTAACAAACAAATAGCTTGCAATAGAGTTCATCTAAGAGGCTAAGTGAGTTTTCGTTAGCATATCGCCACTAATTGGATTGAAACACACGCCAGTATCAATTATCCGACTCATTTTGCGTGCCCGGCACTTACCATTGCGCTCCAAGGGCGTGCGAAAGATTAAAAAATCCATTTCGCCGCACAACTGTGTAGCAAATTGAAATTATAGTTTATTGATCCATGAAAATGAGGATTAGCTACGTACTTCGTTTTTTCCTGACAATTTTCTTGCAGAACAGCTAAGCAGTCTTCAATTATGGTCGATCATCCTTAGCGAATGATACCAGGATGGAAAGAGCCATGTCGCTTTAAATTCATTTACATGCCCTATGAAGTATAACTGATGGACTGTTTTATGTAAAAAGTTGAAAGCACGCCACTGATGTTGTAAAGCGAGATAAACGGGAAACATGTTTCAGCAACACTTTGTTTAGTAACGACGGGCGTAACCAACACATTATGTCTATTGTACAGAGACATAAAGACGCTATCCTTCATTAAACCCTTCGGAACATTAATGTGGGGATTATTAGATTGCCGCTTAGCTTCGTTATAGGTAGGAAAATATAATGAACGTAGAACATCAAACTTTTTATGCTAGTTTCTACGTTTGTTTCCAGTTACGTCTTTACGCTCACCACGTTTAAAGCACCGTAACTAACCGAGAAGCACCCTTTTGGAAAAAATACGTGGTTTTATTACGTCGCAATGATAGATCACCAAAATGCAGTCGCCGTGTATCGTCTGCTCATATTTTATACTTTGACAAACATTACTAAAGAAGATGTCAACGAATACGTGCCAGATTTTTGTAAAACTGATCTGTAATCCAGCGTACAGGGGTGGACATGCAAGGGATTAGGACCCGTGATTTATGTTCTTTATCCTTTCTGAAGCAAAAAAGCTTGTAACCGTCATATTCCATGTGAAAACGCTGATTTCACATCATAACTTTGCTAAAATTACTTTATGCTTATTGGATTTCAAAAAATATAGAAATGATTAATTAGATAATTTCCTCCTGTGCGGCTTGTATATCTAAGAAAGGGAGATCCTGAATAGAACTTCGATCCAAGCTGCAAAAATTTTAGAGAAAACATTGACATTGATTTTAGCGGCGATAAAGGTCTTTGTCAGCTAAGGTTGAGTTAGTATCAGAATACATGTTAAAATTAAAATGAGAGTCTAAGAAAGTAATACTTTCCGAACAAAAAGTAATTACTCGGTAATTCGAAATACTATTACACATTAAATATCCCACTACTTTTTTCATATTTTGAAAATGCAAGTAAAACATTGATCTAAATAAGGCGCCTAGCCTTAGTCATACTCTGCGTATATGTGTCTTAGGCGTTTCGCATAATCCATCTTTCTCCAAATTGTTAAATCATTTTGCAAAACATCACCATTTAAAGCAAACATCGATTATTTAGCAATGTAACGGCTAAGTCATTTTGCAAAATGTGCTTTTAGGTAAACTGCACAATGACTTGATTTTATTCAATGTGACTGCATAATTTAGACTCTTTATAAATAAATGTACATGTTCATCAGATCACATAATATAAAATTCTGCCATACTTTCAAATATTTAGGCATGGTTTTTGACAGAAAAATGACCTGGGTTCACCAAATAAGACAACGTAAAGACGATTGTCATAAAAAGATTGAACATTACCAAAGCCTTGGCTAACTGTAACTGGAGCGCAGACACAACAGTCCTCATATGAATATATAAAGCGCGTATAAGATCCAAATTAGACTACGGATCAATTATTTACAAAACAGCAAACAAAAGTATATTTGAAACACTTGACTCCATTCACCACTCAGCTTTAAGACTATGCTTGGGAGCTTTCCGCACAAGTTCAACCCGAAGTATACTATGTGAAGTTAGTGAATTACCGCTACTATACAACTGCAGAAGAGAACAACTAACTCTTAATTATGCCTGCGCCGTTGCCTCTAACCCAAATAATCCAAATCTCTCTTTGGTATTTAATTCCAAAACTACTCACCTCCGGTCAACTAATCCCAAACAGACTTGCACACTTTTTTTCAAAAGAATCCAAATTCTTTCTTCAATCCACTAAAATATCCCAAACGTAACAGAAACTACCGTCGCTAAATCCCTTCAATGGACTTTATTAAAGCAGTGTATAATTAAAGGTTTGTGTCAACTATCAAAGCAGAAAACTAATCACAATCTCATCCGTTCAGCTTTCCAAGAAATTATCAATCGCTTTCCAAATCAACTATTAATATACATCGATGCCTCTAAAAGTAATGTAGGAGTACGGTCCCGCAGTAGTAACACCCAAAATTACATTAATGTTTCAAACTTTCACCAGCAACTAGCATTTTTACCGGAGAACTTTCCGCAGTTCTTCTAACCATAATGTTTATAGCAGAAGTCGTTTCCCGTAACCGTTTTTTTTTTTATAATATCGGATACTTTGAATGCCATAGAAAAACCTCAGTCCCACTAAACAAAGAACAAAACAGATACCCAAATTCAAGAAGAACTGACATTTCTTCAATAGAACCAAAAAACTGGTTTGCTTGCTGGGCCTCCCTTCTCGTGGGGGTATTCCAGGAAAGGAAGCAGCGAAGCGTGCAGCCAATAAAACTACAGCTTCTTCAAACCGCCATAACATCAAAGACTTATCTAAAGACGACTTGAAATCTCTCTATAGACACTACATCCATAAAAAATGGCCACACGAATGAGAATCCTCCACCTGTAAACTGCTCCCAATCAAATCACAAACCAAACCACAAACTTTGTCTTAAAAAACATTGTACAGAATGCTTCTCAATCAAGATTGAACAGATTTAGAAACCACTGACAGAATTTCAGTTTTGCATGACAAGACCGTGGTAAGATTTTATGAACTGTTGTCGTTCGATATAGATATAAGTGTACCACTGTATAACATGTTCCCACAGAGAGGTTTATTTGTTGCGATAAACGGTGAATAGAAGTGTGAGGCAAATTATCCATTATTTTAATTGCTGCTACAACAACTTCACCTGTAACTTTTGTTAACTGATTTAAACATTTTCACGAAAATTTTCTGACACCCTCTTAAAATTTCTCTAATCTGCTAGTCTACAAAAGCAATTCTTGAAAACTCTCTATGAAATTCTTTGAAGTAATTTTCAACAGAATATCTTCAAATTCTTTAAATTCTACACCATTTCGGTAGTATCTTGCAATTATGAACGATCGTGGTTGACGCATGAAAACCATTTAATACGGTATATCAACAACTAATTTCGTTCTGAAAACTATGAACAGATAATAACTCAAAAATCACAACTGCTAAATGAAAAGCGTAATTTGTTGGAGGAAGTACTACAATAATAAGATCGAGGCAATTTAACGCAAAACAAAGCTGCATGTTGATTAGTATTGATAAATGTTTCTACTGTAATTCTACTGACTAATAAAGAAAATCTATCTATTTCAAAGTAATGTAATTTTTGCTTTTCCCATTCTTTTGATAAACGAAAAACAACGACGATTTTGAAATATATACCCAATATATTCGAATCCCGACCAGTGGCTACTGTGTGCCAATGAGACCGCTATGATGTTTCAAATCCTAACATAACATTGATAAAGGTGTAAGTGATACAGAATTAAGGTACAGGACAGTCCACTAGTTTGTGAGATATTATATACCTCCACCTTTGTCTGCTTAGGGATTTCTTTCTTTTCTAAAGAGGTATTTCATACTGCGTTGTCTAGTCTTCCTGTTGCTCCTATTCGTTGGTCTACCTCGCTGTCAATTACAATCTTCTTCTATTACTACGCCTAGGTACTTACACTATTCTACTTGTTTCAATTTTGATCCCCCTATTGTTATGCTGTGTTTCGTTTGTTTTGTACTTATCACCATCGTTTCGCTTTTTCATTTCTATATTAGCATGCCCATCCTTTCTAGGTCCGTTGCATACACGTTCACGTTATGCTGTAGCTCGCTCTCGCTCGCCTCGAGGATGACCGTATCATCGGTGAATGCTAGTTCTGCTACTTGTATCTTCTGCATTTTCCAGTGCCCTATTGTGAACGGTCTTATTACCTTCTTACAATTTTTAATTACCTCGTCTAGTATTACTGTGAGAAGTAGTGGACTCAGTACACATCCTTGTTTTAGTCCTGTTTTACACTACTTTATAATTTCGTATAAGTTCAGAATGGACATTTCCTCAAAATTTTAAATGCTGTAGTTTTCACGGTCCGAATGTAATCCCTTGAGGAGAGATAGGAAAATAAAATCCTCCCAAATCACACTTTCACAAATGTAAAAAATTCTAGAACTGTATTTTATTAACAATATTCAAAGTCTAATATTGATTATTATCATTTCCAGCTCGTCCTGTCAATTTTAAGTGATATTCAACACTACTAAGTATTATCATCAAAAAAGAGCAATGAAATAAAAATACATCGCCAGGTTATATGAGTATATCTAATTACAGCAATTTATACTAATTGTTCCTTTATATGCTTAACAAAACTAACCAATCTAATCAACTTGTCAGTATAAAAAACAACGCACGTAATCCTTAAAAAAATTCGCTTACAGAACTCTTACAAGACGAGGAAGATGAAATTGATATTTCAAACCACATCGATCGGATTCCAATCATCGTTCTCAAAAATAATGCGTTTTATTGTCTGGCAATATATTGAATAAGGGCCAATTTGGCTTTATTAAAAAAGATGTTTGAACAACGCGGTAGTAATTGCAATCGTCCTTCTCAAAGATAATTTCTTTTATTATGTCCAACAGTATATTAAATAACTGCGATTTGGTTTCATTACAAGTGATAGTTTCACAGACGTAATTTTGTACTTTTTATTCTACATAATTTACTAATGTTAATAAAAATGTAATATACACCGGTGTTAAACTGTTCGGAATTACTTTAAAAATTGGAAAACATTATACACTGCTCCAAGAAATTAACGCACCAATTATTAATGTGATAAAAGAAAAGTAGTGCGCTATCTACTTCAACCAAATGCATGGAATGAATGTCTGATCTTTAGCTTTGTTAAACAAAATTAATCCATTTTACAATCACATTTACTTGCAGTTTCGTTTCACTTTAAAACGTATCACATCTTGTAGCTGTCATCAAACAATTGCTTGTACGATCAGTCTTATTTAAAATGCAACGTATCTCAAGAAATTTAAGTCGTGATGAGTGTGTCACAGCCCTTACTTTATCCGAAGAAGGGCATTCTTTCCGCGCTATCGCTGACAGGCTTGGAGTAAACCACACAACCATTTCTCGGGTCATCCAGCGTTTCAGAGAAACTAACCAACATGCCGGGCGACCAGGGTAAGGTGCTACTACCGCTGTGGTAGATCGTTTTCTTCGAATGCGTGCACTAAGAGAGCGCTATACCACTACAGAGCCCCCCAAAGACAACTTTCAGCAGTACATAATGTGCAGGTTAGCATTCAAACCGTTCACCAACGTCTTCTGGAAGAAAATTTGAAAGCCAGATTACCAACTACTGGCCCACAGTTAATTACAGACCACCGCAGACACAGATTGGATTTTGCTAGAAACCACTTGAATTGGGAAAATGAAGATTGGAGACGCATTTTGTTCACAGACGAGTCCAGATTTTGTTTGGAGAGTTGTGATAGGCGCATTCGAGATTTTAGACGTCCAAATGAACGATATGCTCAATAGAATTTTGCCCCCACGACTGCATTTGGTGGTGGCTCAATAACAGTATGCGGGGGCATATCTTTCACGGCCTGCACAGACCTGCACATCTTCCCCAACAGCACTTTAACCACTTAACGTACGTGCCCGTGTCAGACACGAGGGCGTCTTACTAGCAATTTTGTACGCGCTCGTCTGGGCCACGAGCGAACGCTATCTTCACTCACCTAATTTTTTTTATGCTCGTTCCACGCCGGCCGTTCCTAATATTTGTATAGAAACCTGTACATAAATGCTTTTTCTACAACAAAATAGATGTCGCAAGCAGTATCGAACACTTGCACAGTACACTTGCGGCTGGCATTTGTTTGAATTCGTATAGTAGCGTGGTGTCTACAACGTGTTGTGTAAATTGTGAGCTTTTTTACTCTTTGATCTAATTTGTGCCTTATTTTCATCATAATTATTTGGGAAGTGAATTTTGTATATAATAACATATACGTAATATAAATATTTTATTTTATTGAATTTCATTATCGTAATTGATTTATAAGAAAATATTCAATTTTCTGTAAGTACATTTTCTTGATTATATTATTTTTTGTATGTTCATTTCAGTAAAACCCTTTGAAAATGAGCGATAGTGAATCAGAATACGCCAATCTATTAGAAAGTGGTTCCGAAGAAAGTGATATCGAAATGGAAATTGAATCCGAGGAAAGCGACGATGATGCCAATTTGGATTTAGCGAGAAATTGGTATGGTATTAGTACCAATCATCCGGTCCCTGCTCCACCAAGATATCCTTTTATTGGAGCTCCTGGCTGCACTTTTGCCCCGCCAGAACAACTTGATATTTTGTCATATTATCAATTATTTTTTGATGATTCTCTAATCAACCACATTGTTACGGAAACGAATAGATTTGAGCAACAGCAGCCAAAATTTATGTGTACATTAAGTGGTTAAACAGTCAGAGGTACATTACGGATATCTTAGAACAGTATGTTGTGCCATATGCCCCATACATCGGAGACAACTTCCAATTAATGCTAAACAACGCTCAGCCCCACACAGCCAAAATTGTGCAAGCATACTTAGATGACGTTGGTATTCCTGTTATGCAATGGCCAGCCTGAAGTCCCGACTTGAATCCGATTGAGCACTTCTGGGACATTCTCGGAAGACAAGTACGATTTCTTCAACCACACCCTGCAACTCTTAACGACCTTGGGAATTCATTAGTGGAAATGTGGGATAATCTTGAATAATAGTTAACAGTTAATAGTTAACAGTGTTAATTTCAAGCATGGAGCGACGTTGTCAAGCTGTCATAACAAGTCGAGGCGGAGACACAGCCTACTGCACCTGTCAACATCGACAAAACACAAGTATCCCTTTTTATTACAATTGAGTTGATATAATTACTTTTTCCTCTGAAACATAGGATTTTTAGAGTCCGTAGGACATACGAAGTTTGTATAAGTATCTTTAGCACCGTGCAAAAGTGAACTTCTAAAACGAAGAAACCATCATAGGGGCCAGCTGTTAATACATTGGAATTTCTGTTTCATATCTAAAAAATAACAGTGTTAAATTTAAAGAAAGAATTGTTTAAATAAACGTCGCAATAGATTTAAGAAATATCATATAGCGCGTACACGTGCTCATTACAAGAATATGCAACAAAGCCTAGGAATAAGGGGTATACCAAAAGATTGGTAAATGGGGGTAATAGTTACTATACATAAAAGTGTGGCACAAGGGACTGCAAGAATTGTTAAGCACAAACTACAAATCGTACGAAAGAATATTAGACAAAAAGCTAAAAGAAAACACAAAGTCCACATTAGAGAAGCCCAAAGCTTCAAGAGAGAAATACGTTGAGGAAGCAGGACAATAAGAGTTCTAAATAACGTACTTACAATATCCATGAAAAGCAGCATCGGAAGAAACAAAAAGAGGATTAAGGCAAGGAGGTGGGCTGATCTTGACACTATTCAATAAATACATAGATGAAATAATAGAACCTGAAAAAATTGAATGTAGGATACAGCAGACTACAACCTGTAGAAATCTAAGAATAGGCGTTTGCAGATGATGTGGTAATTATATCAAGCACTGAAAGAGGAATATAGAAGAACGTGAAATTTTGGAGTGAAAATAAACATCCAGAAAACCAAACAAAATAATAATCGCTAAACAAGAAGAAACAATACACATACAAATACGAGATGAGATCATCGAACAAGTATAGTGTTTTAAATATTTTGGTACAACTTTATAGAGCAATGGAAGACAAGACATGAACATTAAGGAGAGAATTGGAAAAACAACCAAGACCAATTATTTGATGTAACAAAATTGTAATAAGAAAAATAAATATCATGAAATCAGAAATGGTGTTATTAGGAACGATATATAGACCAATATAAATATACGTTTGTGGAAGATGGATCCTTGCAAGACAACTGGAAAACAAAATTCAGGCAGTGGAGATGCAGTATTTGGGGCCAGTAAGGGCATTACAGAAAGAGAACGGATAAGAAACACAAAAATACAAGAACTAAAAATTAACTCGACAGTAGACCACTTTGAGGAAAAGCAGTATGGCTAGTGGGGAGATCTACTTCATATATAACTTAAATGGCCCGTTAGATAAGTGTAACAAGTCAGGACAAATAAACAAGGCAAACAATAGAGTAGTAGAGAAGGTCAAAGTATAAACGGGGAAATCGTAATAGCAGAACATCTACATAACAGAGGAATTATGACGAATGAAACAAAAAGAATAGCACTAAATAGAAAACAGTGAAAAGTGTGCATTGCACTTGCCATACTGTTATCTTCACCTTAAAACGTACTTCCAACACATAATACAAACAAATTATAATGCGTTATAATCTTAAATAAAATTAAAGTTTTTAAGTTTAAGTGTAAACCACATTTAGATTTAAACTAAGCGCTTACATCTAATCTAGTAAATCATGTGTGTACAACTTGTTCTGTCTATCACAACTAACTCAGAAAGTACTACCAACAGACAGAGAACTATCTATAATCAGACCCTTGATGAACCTGTATGAGGACTAGACGGTAATGGTAAAGGTAGGAGCGGAACTTACCCCAGCATTAAGGACGGAAGCAATGGTGCTGCATATCCCTAACACTCTTTAAGTTATATAGGTAAACCGTTAGAGGAGTGGAAGAGAAAATGTAGAGGTATGAGCATGCAGATGGGATAAAGTACAGTATATACGCTGAAATTTGAGGATAACCAGACCATTATAGCCCAGGTTAGAGTTGATACAAAATATATAGCAATAAAGGTAATAGAGTAATATTATAAATGGGGGTTGAAGATGAATGTCCAGAAACAAAATTCCTAAACATTGGAGAACTTACAGAAGATTTATCATTAGAAACAGAAGAAATCATAGAAGCATGTGAAGAATACACATTACTGGAATCTAAGATAGGAACACAAGGAATGCACGGTGTGGAAGTGAAAGACAAAATAAAATAGGGTAGAAAGCTAATAGGAACATTAAACGGAATCCTATATAGTGTAGGCATATCAAAAAGAAGAAAAATTCAAATTTAAAAAACTATGGTACAAAGTATAATCTTTTATGGTGCTGAAATATGACAAATATCAGAAAGACATACAGAACAGCTGAGAACTGTAGAAACGAGTTATTGGAGAAGGATGGCCTCCATATTAACAAGGGAAAAGGTAAGAACAACACGAATATGAGAAATAATGAAAGTAGAACATGATATAGTCGAAGGTAACTTATGTGGTGCGGACATGTCCAGAGAATGGGAAAAGATCGGCTCCCGTAGGAAAGAGTGCAATAGGCTCCACAGGTTAGAAGGAAAAGAGGCGGCCCAAGCAAGGTATGGAAATAAGTACTACAGAAGTTCATGCAAAACCGAAATATTCAGGAGGGTCAGCGGTTAAACAGACACCACTGGCGAAAAGATATATCGAACAACGTAGACCCACATGGGGGTTAAAAAAGCCGGAAGGAAGAAGAAGTTTACATCTGATAAGGTTTCGAATTTCTTCAAAACCTGAAGAATTATTTTTTCCGAAAATGTGTTTAAACGTAAAGGAACCATACGACGCTTGAAATTAGCATTTTTTAATGCTACGGGTGAGCGTTATACGAATATCTTTATAAATATGAACACTTTTATTTATCGGACATGATGCACGAACTGCAGATTAATGATACCTACAGATATTAAGGTAACTTATACATCAGTAGAGCGGTCGTGGACTAGAGGTTAGCGCGTTAGACTTTTACGCTGAACGTCTGGAGTTCAATTCCCACTACTGAAACATTTTCAACAGCCGTTCTTCCTCGCAAAATAATGGCAAACCAGCGAGGTATTCTGCCTAGTAAATCTTCTCTATACTAGAAGTGTTTGTAGTTTTCGTGGTTCGGAGCTCACGTTAAGCTGTGGGTCCTCTATGTCTGTAGTACCTTAAAACGCGCAATAAAGGCATAGGAGAGAAGATTGCTACATCTCGTAAGAGACAAAGCACTCAAAGAGGATGCATCAAACATCTAGAAGAGTCGAGTCAGGTTTGTCAGGGAACTATGTACCACGTACCATGTACGATGAATTTTAAGAAACATCTTAATCTCTAGAGATATTAAATATATTCTGTTTCTTAGAGTAAAAATAATAGTATCAACTGAATTATACTTCGATAATTGTTAAATAATTTCATTAAATGTTATAAACTCTGTAGCTCAGTCGCAGCATTACATGTTCTAATTTTTATGGACACCCCAATTACGAGCGTGGATGTGGAAAGTAGTTTTTCGTAATTCAGAAACCCTGTTGAGAAGGGTTTTAGTAGGCAACCTGGAAAAATGTTTAATTATCAGCTACATAAAACAATCGTAATACATATTTTATTTGTTTATTTCTAAATATTGTAGAGCTATGTATACGAGTAATATAATGAAATAGAAATTTAAATCGAAAGTTTAATTTATTTGGAAATTTTTATGCTTATGTCTAGGTTTCTGATATTTTTAAAATCGATATTTTGAAACATTTTGAAGCGCTGTCATTTAATTATTGTGCGGGTGAAATTTCGCGCTTCGTAAATGACGCAGTTTCCTGTCCCTCGTAAACGAGGGATATATTATTGAGCATTATGTTACGAATGTATAAACATACAGTCAAGAAAAAAATACGGATCTATTACTTTAATTGTTATTATCGCTTAAAGTAATAATCAGAAAAAGCATTGTCATCCAACCGTAGCTGTTTTCCAATAAAGATACGCTCCTAACACAATGTATCACATTCAGTAGTTCAAGATAGAGATTCAGGCACAGCATCCGACAGCAACGCTTGTCAGGTGGAGAGAATGTCTTACCCAGATTTGCTACATGACGAGATTACTTAACCTCGACTTCCTAACGCTGAAAATCCAAATGCAGTTTGTCGGATCTTGATGATTTGATTTTACCGTTAAAATACGTCAACCTCTATGTAGATGTTGCGCAATACTGGAACTTTTGCCTGATGCAGACGTGTATCGTTTTCTGCTAGGACACATCCGCCTGTGCTATACAAATTTCAGTTAGAAACATCAACAATAATACTCACTTAGCATCATCAATGAACGAAACGATGAGATATGTTTTAAGAGTTGACTAACTCGGAGGAAATGTAAAGTTATGTAAACGCAGAGACAAGAAGGAAAGCAGTTCTCCGGAGTTAAACTTTTAATACAAAACTAACAAACGGCGACGAAAATTTCTCGTATTATCTTTTAAATATCCTTTCCTTTTCCGTATTCTTTCAGACGGGCTAAAAAGCTTTGGGCTTCCGGAACGCGATACAGAAAACGCAAACGCAATCCCACACGCCTTTTATAGAAAAGGATGCTTGAAATTTGTTACGCTTTTTTAGAGGATTTGTATATGCTAATAGGTATCAAAAACGCGCAATAACTTTCATCAAAAGAAAACTTTAAAATGATAAAGTAAAAGAAAAGACTCGAAAGCGCTAGTGTAAATTTTCACTTAAAGAGCCTAGGTATAGGAAAGACTTTCCGAGCCAAAAGAAGGGCATTCAGGCAGTAAATTTATTACGTTAGGTGGTGACAAGGGCAGGGAAGACATATCGCACTAAGAAGAATACAATGACCGAGGGAGTGCGAGATGTGGAGAGTAACACTGAGCCGCGTCCCGGCGAGAATGGATCAGATTATTGTACCCTTCGTGAAAAAAATAGAAAACGAGAAGTGTCAAAAATATATGAACCAAGAATGCCTACACAGAGACAAATGAACTTCTTTGTCACTTTACGTGTCGTCATAATGCACTGCTCTGCGGACCAAGATATCAGAATCTTTTTGATCGCATTTATTTTTTATACTTTATCTAAAAATAAGCTCCTTATATCAAAACAATTTTATAATTTATTTATTTTATACTGCCTGTAATACATAAAATTAGTATTCTTAATATTAAACCTAACCTACAATTTAATAAATTAAATCAATAGCCAAAATATATTCACAGCCGCATATTTGCATAAAACAAATAGGGTTATAAATATTTTAAGGACAATTTAAACCTTTTCATAATCTCGTTTGCATCTCAAAAACTGCAATCCCTATAATTTATGTTCATACATCTAAAGAATTATTTCTTTCGTAATGTACTCAATTTACATATAATCCACTGCATTCAAAGAAAATAGTTTTAAACTTCCCGAGCAGAAAATCAATTAGTCTTGTAAGAAGTGCTTAATAGCTTGATGAAATTGAAAAGTTGGGTAGATCACGAACCTGATAGAACACAAACGACAAACAGAAATACAATCGGAAATGTCATTTCTTGTAGTCTATCTCGGCAAGTCTCTTTTTTCGGAAATAAAATCTAAAGAGAAATATGTGGTGATACAACAGCAAGAAATATGTTGGAAAGACAAACTTTTTGATGACATTTCATTTGTGCTAGTTCTCGGCTAACACTGAAAACTTATATAGAATAACTTCGACTTGACGTTCTCACGATATTTCTACGTACTTCGAAGTGTGTTAATTTATTACACAATTGATGTTAATTTGTAAATGGCTTCAATCATCTAAACTAGCAATCCTACAAATAAAAGCATGTAATATGGACGCTGAAAGTAAGTAAATTAATAAAATCTTTCTATTTCTGCGTCACTGAAAACGGTTTAGACACATCGTGGTTTCTAAGGAGCAGCTTCGTAACTAAGCGTAGGCAAGAAGGCTTCTGCCTCAGGCGTACAGTTTTTCAGGAAGAAAAACATCTACTTGCGTAAACCTTGGTAAAAAATATTATTAGCAAATAATAATAATTTCAATATAATCAAACAAAAACACTGCACTATGTGGGATTTGAAAGCCTACATCATCAAACTGATGTATTTTATTATTAAAGAAGAAACCGAACAGACAGATGTATTTTTTAACTAAGTTTTACAAATAATATGTATCAACGCCTGTTAAGTTCTGTTAGGACACTCGAGTTATAAAGTAAAAATGTATACAATAATGCTGCCAAGAATCGGAATGGTTTAACAACAGATTCTCTAACTAGAGTCTATAGCAGTGGCTCTTAGCCAGTGTTGCTCGGAACATTAGTGTTCCGCGAACTTATTACAGGTGTTCCGTAGAACATCGTTTACAACTAGACAAGATTTAATTATATATTCTTTGAGGCTTTCGCGGTTTCTCGAACTGTCAATATTACAATTTACTTTCGGCTTAGACCGCGTCGTCATTTGGGAACTACACCCAGCATTATGAGGTGAGAACCGACCTGTAGCTTGTCTGTCTTTACAAGCATTTGCTTTAGCAGTTTGAACAATATTTGTTCGTAGGCCCTACCTGCCTAAACAGGGATGTGTGCTCATATTATTCAAACCTTGGGGCGGACAAGGATTTGATCTTGATGTATTTTGTTTGCTAAGATAATAATACTTAATCGGCTTATGCCTGTTAGCTTTTTGTCAACCCATACAATTATTATATTCACTCTGAAGATGCAAGCTGCAATGTCTTGCGAAACGTTAGTTTGTTAGCCTGTTTAGGCAGGCAGGGCCTACGAACAAATATTGCTCAAACTGCTAGAGCACATGCTTGTAAAGGCAGACAAGCTATAGGTCGGGCCTTACCTGATAATGCTGGGTGTAGTTCCCAAATGACGACGCGGTCTAAGCCGAAAGAAAATTGTAAAATTGACAGTTCGAGAAACCGCGAAAGACTCAAAGAATATATTATTCCTTGATTGAAGGAAGATGTACAAAAATATACACGAAATTACAAACAAAATTATCTTTCTCTTAAATTTATTTTTAAACGTAGAGCCTAACCCACGAGTTCACTTAATCACATTAAAGTTTCTTTTATATGTATGACGATATTTATCTAGTTCGATAGTTCAATGCCTTATTGGTATATATGGTATATATCTATTTAATTATAAAACTATGATTATGTTTGTAATATCCTACTTTTCCGTCTATTTAACATTGTAAGCGGCTAAATCCTACCTCTAATAATCACATTCAACTTAATAAACAAAAACTAGCAAACATGAAAGGGTCTTGGCAGATTATACAGACACCTTAATATAACCCCACGAATACTTTCGAATAAAGTATATGAAGATATTGAAAGTTATTCGGAAAAATATGAATGTTGTTACAAATATGAGCACTTATCAGCGGTGCGGAAACGGTATTTCCCATGATCAATTTGCGAAGTTCCCCGCGGGTCTTTCGGTGCCTACTTCGTGCTGTTGATTATTGTTGTATATTATGTTCACAAACAGCTAACAGACATAAGCCGATTAAGTATTATTGTCCTGGCAAACAAAATACATCAAGATCAATTCCTTGTCCGCCCCAAGGTTTGAATAATATAAGCACACGGCCCTGTTTAGGCAGACAGGGCCTACGAACAAATATGGCTCAAACTGCTAGAGCAAATGCTTGTAAAGGCAGACAAGCTACAGGTCAGGCCTTATCTGATAATGCTGGGTGTAATTCCCAAACGACGACGCGGTCTAAACCGAAAGTAAATTGTAATATTGACAAGATTTAATTATGTTATCTTTCTGTAATCACAGGTTGCAACTGGGAACTACACACATTTCTTTCTCGGATTTCACAATAATATATTAATAATTGGAAAGCAATACACAGAGACATTTTAGCATTTTGTATGTGTCCATACAATACTGTTGAGATCCCATAAAATGAGGTATTAATTTTTTAAGCTGGTAAACAGATATTTTTCTTAGGAATACCACGCCGGAAGTGATAAGTCTCAATATTATCAATTTTTATCAATATAACAGCATTTTCGATTCAATCACTGTTTCTTGCACAGAAAATCACTAGTTTCGAAAACATTACCGACATCGTTACAATATGTACTGGATCAAGCTGTAAAAATGGTAAATTACATCAAGTCAAGACCTTGAAGAACAAGCCTTTTAAACAAATTTGCATATCTGTGGAAGTTTAGCACGAAACTTTGCATTTGCACACTGAAATAAGATGTTTATCCGGATAAAGTGCTGCACCGAGTTTCAGAACTTAGGAATGAATTGTTGCCTTTTTTCCAAAATGAAGATGCTTCTGTAAAACGTCTTCAAAGTGATATCAGGTATCTTAAATTGGCATATTTAACATACAAGGTGTATTTAAATGAAGTAGCACAAATTATATCACTGAATTTAGGTGCAAAAGTAAGACGATTGATCGCAACTTTCTTCTTCTTTTTCTTCTTTAGCCCTCCGTCGTCCATCCTTGGACATAGGCCGTTCCCAATGCATGCCAACGTTTACGATTTTGAGCAGTTCCAATCCACCTGAAACTAAGTAGCTACTTTTTTAAGATCGTCACCCCATGTCATATTTGAGGTCATCCACGAATTCTTTGCCCAGATATGGCCTCCACTGTTGTAATACTGCATTCACCTTCCATCACCTTGTCTTGCGTTGTGGCCTGCAAAGCTCCACTTTAGCCTTGTCGTTGAATAAAAACACAGTCAATTCGCACAAAATACATTTAATCTTGTTTCAAAGGTATAAAATGTGTTAACGTTTTCGATGCCCACTTGGGAACATCATCAGACTAGTAAGAGAAACTCGCAAAATTACAAAATTAATAGATCAAAACCATTGCGTAGGAGAAATATTTAAACAAAAACAAATAAACTAAATATTACAATTCATAACTGAGACACGAAACATTTCATGGCAACGCTAAAATTAAATATTATTACATTTTAACTCAACTCATGACGATTAACATTATTTTAAATTTGAATTTAAGAAAACCTCAAATTTGGGACTGCATTAAAACGGAATAAAATGTCAAGTAAGAACACCGTCCGCCATGGCGGGTTCCTCTTACTAGTCTGATGATGATCCCAAGTGAGCATCGAAAACGTTAACACGTTTTATACCTTTGAAACAAGATTAAATCTATTTTGTGGGAATTGACTGAGGTTTTATTCAACCACATATCTACGAGGTCGGACAAATATATAACGGGATTGATCAAATGCAAAGCATGTGAAGTAACCATAGGTGAAAATACCTCTAGCGTCCTTCGAAGTAATCTCCCTCGACTTCTACGCACCGTTGACATCGACGATACAAGTCGCCGCGGAAAGCCTGCTTAAACTTGTCGCGAGGAAGTGCTTTTAGTTCGGCGGTAACATTTCGTTGAATGTTTTCCACGTCGTCAAAGCGCCTTCCCTTGAGGGTCAATTTCAGCTGAGGAAACAGTATGAAGTCCGCTGGAGACAGATCCGGCGAATAGGTAGGATGTTCTAAGACTGGGACATTTCTTGTCGCCAAAAACGTCTTCACAATCAAGGCAGAATGCACAGGGGCATTGTTGTGTAAAAGGTGCCACTTGCCGGAGGATGCCAAATTCGGTCGCACACGTCGAATGCGTTTTAGTAAACGCATCATGACACCCTTGTAGTACAGGCTAGTGACGGTGACACCCAGTGGCACAAATTCTTTGTGAATGATGCCTTGACTGTCGAAGAAAGTGATCCGCATGGTCTTCACTTTCGATTTTTGGAGACGGAATTTCTTTGGCCTGGGAGATGTCTTCGATCGCCATTCCATGCTTTGTCTCTTGCTTTATGGATCGTACTGGAAGCACCACGTCTCGTCACCAGTAACAATTGAATCCAGAAAAGTTGGTTCACTGTTGGCTGTTGTAATGAAGTCGCGGGAGGTGTCCACTCAATGCCCTTTTTTCTCAGCGGTCAAATTGTGCGGGACAAATTTGGCGCAGACCTTCTTTTTCTTCATATCCTTCTACAAAATGGTTCTAATGGTTTCACGGCTAATACTCAGCTCCTGCTCCATCATTCTCAGTGGCAGTCGTCGATCAGCCACCACAAGTTGTCGGACTTTTTCTATCGTTACGGGGTTTCTCGTTGTGATCGGACGACCCGGCTTCTGACCATCGTAAAGGTCCTACCGACCTTCACGAAATCTGGTAAACCACTCAAAAACGCGAGTACGGGGTATGGCCTCATCGCCGTACACAGTTTTCAACATCTCGAATGTCTCAGTCACCGTTTTCCCCAATTTGAAACAAAACTTAATGTTCGCTCTCTGCTCCAAGTTTGACTTGTGTCACATGTGCCAGCTGCACTAACTTCTTGATTCGCATTCACAGCCTACCACGCAAGATCTAACAGGATACCGTTTTAGCTATGTCTAGACGAAAGTTCCAGCTATAATTTGGGTATGATTTGGAAACAGTCAGTTTCTTATAGCGTCCGCAGTAGTGCCAATCCCGTTTCATATTTGCCGGCCTCGTACCTTATCTCATTATGAGGCCTATGGACATTAATGAGTTCACTTTAGCCTTGCTACGTAATCAGCCACACATTTTACTTTCGTTTTTGTCGAATCCAGTCGTTAAACTTCCTGTACCTTAAACTGATACACAACATGGATTTCCCCATTGCTCTCTGCGTCTTGGTGAGCCTGTCCATATTTTTTTTGTGAGAGTCTATGTCTGGGAGGCACATGTCAATATTAGTAGCACACCCCGGTCAAATACACGCGTTTTTAAATATTGTGGTAGTTTATTGTTTTTAAGGATGTATTTTAACATTCCAAAACTTGTGGTCCTTCTTTTAATTTCAGCAGTCTGATTTTCTTTGTTCGGTTGTATTACTTGGCGTAGGTATATATATCTGGCACACTTTCCATAGCAACTTATCTGTGTACAAATATGTACGATTACGGAATTACAGCCTTCTAAATGTTGCCGATCGGCTAGGGCGTTCGAATCCCGACTGGGACGTTCGAATCTCAGCTGGGGCGACCGCATTTCGCTTAGTTAAGTTTGGGGTGCGTGTTGTTTAATATGCAAGGACGCCCGCACCCCCCTGAAGTAATACTTCTCCTATCACTTCTCTGCATATAATTGTGGTAATAGTTCCACGAATGTTTTGAAATTTTTTGTGCATATATTACTCATCAAGGCTGCAGGTTTGACCCTAGTTTCGTTTCAATAAGTGCACCAGACGCGTCTCAAATGGAGACTCAGGTACTCTTTTCTACAATATTTATTAAATTCAACTGTTTTTGTTTTTTTTTTTGACGAAACAGTTATATTTTCAATGCAATAAATCCAAAAAAGGACTCCTGTTAAAAGTTGATAAACTCATCGGTTTTCCAGTTAATTCAATTTTTATGAAAAATGTAGTTGCCGTTAAAATTTTGGAAACTTCGTACTATGGGGATCAAATTCGCAGCACAAGATAATCAAAAAAGCTCATATGAACATTTGTCTGCAAATGCTTAGTTCACAAGGTACAACCCATTTAGCGTTTACTCTAAAAATGAAATTCTCTGATATAAATCTAGAGGTATTTTGGAGATCTATCCAAGCCGAATATTAAGCTCTCTCCGCAAGGGTACTGAACATGTTCCAGTTTCCAACATGATATTCGTATGAGCTCGGTTTCTCCACGTGAACCAATATAAAAGACTAAAAAAAACGGGAAAATTAGTAAACATGGACAAAGAAATGAGAGTAGCTGTATCACATACATATTAGATCTGACATTGCTGCATTCTGGAAAACTTTCTTTTAAACGGTTATTTTCGTTGCAGTTTCTACAAATATAATATATTATTTAAATTAATGTTTTCTTTTATTATTGATATGTAACCTGTAATTTATAATTTTACGCAGAAAATATGTTTATATTATTTGTTAGTTTTATGGCCTTAGAGATAATGATTTTCGTGCAGGCAAAAGTGTTCCATGACTTCGAAAAGGTGAAGAACCACCACCACCAAGAGCATAGACTTACTTAAAATCGAAAATTTGAATGTTAGAAAAGGGGGGAATAAAGTGGATTTTACTTAATATGTTACACTTTTTGGTTGAGGAAAAAATGTAAAAAATCTGCACGGTTAATTCTTTGAAGCCTTAAGGTTTTTAAATTACAAAATTGACACTGTCGTTAACACTACACGTAGAGTTAAACATGTATTACACAGGTAACTAGAAAAGGCTACAAAGGAAATTTATTCACGGCATTATAGTTTTGTAGCTGACGTTAGGCGAAAAAATCAGTATCAAAAATTGAACCTTTCGCTATCCAGTTAATGAATTCATACAATTAATCAGTTAAACCAGCTGAGCGCTGATTTATTTGATATTCAGATTACTCGAATAGCGTTTATAAGCGTTAGCCCGTCAGAATTAAAATTGTTGGGTAAATATATTTCACAAAGGATATGCCACCACGGAATTAGTACACCAAATTTAAGCCCGGTAGTATAAGGACAAAAGTACGGGTAAGAATATAAATTATCTTGAGAATAATTACAGAATATTTCTGTAAGCAATACGCAGTTCGATGCTTCTTAAAATCTTATTTAAAGTTTCGTTAGGTGAAGAAACTACTATAATATAGAAGATACGAAAGTATTAATTAAAATGTATTTATATTCTACAACTTACTTTCTTGCTAACAATATCAACGAATAATGGTAGCTAATAAATGAACAACTCGTAAAATTATTATATCTGCATTCTATTAACTATCCGAAACGTAGATCCAAACGCTACAAAACGTACCTACTAAAAGAAAAGATGTAAGGCTATTGAAATTTTTTATATGCATTCGTATTTGTCTAATGTAGTATTTAATAAATCACAAACATCTATTGTATCTACTTACAACATGTTGCTAACGCTTAATAAAGTAGTAGTATTTTGTTTAACAATACAAAACACCATTTAAATGACATTGTTAGGTTACTGGATTATTAATAGCAACAAATTTTGAGCTAAGTTACTATTTAACTAAGAACGAGTTTTTTCCCAGAAATCATTAATGGTTGGAATTTTCAAATACGCAGTGAAAGGATTTAAATTTAACCAATTTATATGTAGCGATATGATATGTTCTTTTTCTCAAAAACAGGTGTTAAGAGGCTTTAGAGTGATGAAAAGTAGGTTAAAATTAGTGTTATCTATTGTCATCATGGCTACGTTATTAAGCGACTTTTCCACTTGAAGTTTTATTAACTGGTAAATAACATATCCACGCTTGAAATAAGTTGAAAAACCTATCAATAAAATAATAAGAACTTGTGATAACCCAGTTGGTACAAAAGTAGGGTGCAATCAACTTACTTTTACGGCACATTTGAAATTAACTTAGTAAAAATGTTTGACCTTATTACAAATTATCATCCTTTAAGAACATGTTGCATACAACGCCAATCTCAAGATATATCTGATTTTCTTGCAAACAACAATACCAAGACTGTTATCATTTTATTTTGTCGTATAATACACGTGTAGTCTTTTACATTGGCTGCAATTCGCTTTACAGCGTTCAAGAAACGAACATAATGGTTTGCAGATGTAAGTAGCTACATTTAACATTTGGTTTCATGGTCACAATTATTTATCGGCATTACACCTATCAGCAGTCGTTTATTTTTTTTTTCAGTAACTTACATGACATTGCTAATGTCTTGTGGGTAATTGCCTAATTAGCAATTTCCCTTTATAACCTAACATAGTTAGGCTTTTGATTACTGTATACCTATTGAACATAACTGTAACTATACCTAAAGCTAACAATAACTAAAAGGCTTGATTTAACATTTAGTGATTGAAATATTTAGGAAAATCTATTTGGTAAGTCCAAGGGTTTGAAACTTTTGAGTCGTCGCACTACACGAACATTTAGTAGGTCACTGGCTAAATTATTTGGATGTACACTGAGCCGCGCACGATAATTACCACTCAACTTCATGCCCATTTCGCTAACCGAACTTATTCCAAGATCGCGAATTATAATATCATTTGGAACATACCAAGGGGCATTCACTATTTGACGTAGCACTTTAGATTGAAATCGTCGGATTATATTTATGGTAGAATTTGCTGCTGCAGACCATAACTGCAAGCCGTAAGTCCAGATTGGTCGTAAGATTAATTTGTAAAGTAGTAATTTGTTGGTTGTTGATAGCTGTGAATTTCTGCCTAGCAACCAATACATTTTCCTGTATTTAAGTCCTAATTGCTTACGTTTGGCCCAAATATGCTGTTTCCAAGTGAGACGTCTGTCCAAGTGCATCCCTAAGTACTTAACTGAGTCTTGTTGAGGAAGATATTGACCATTGAGGAGTACTGGCGGGCAAGTTTCTCTTCTTAGCGTAAATGTTACATGTGCTGATTTTGTTTCATTGACTTTAACTCGCCATTTTCTTGACCACACTTGTAATTTGTTAAGATGAATTTGTAATTGCTGGGATGCTATGATGGGGCCTTGATGGGATGACAAAATCACTGTGTCATCAGCATATGTAGCAATGGTTGTTACTCTGATAGTGGGTAAGTCTGCCGTATAGAGCAAGTACAACAGCGGACCCAGAACACTCCCTTGGGGCACTCCAGAATTGATTCTGTATAAAGTAATAAACTCGCCTTGTGTTTTGACTAAAAAGTGTCTGTTGGTTAAGTACTATTTGACTACTTGGTAGAGATCTGATGGTAACACTTGCTTAGTTTTGTACAGTAAGCCTTTATGCCAGACTTTATCAAAGGCCTGGCCAATGTCAAGAAATACCGCGGAGCAGTATTTTTTTGTTTATAGCGCATTATTTATTTTATCTACTAATCTATTCACCTGTTCGATCGTAGAGTACTGCACACGGAAACCAAACTGGTGTTGTCGCAGTAAATTATTTTGCAAGATTATAGGTCCTAGCTTAGATAACAGTAGTTTTTCGAACACTTTTGAAAGTAGCGGAAGCAGATTTATTGGTCTATATGAGGTCGCCTGTTCAGGTGGTTTACCTGGTTTCAATATGAGTATTATAATAGCTACTTTCCACTGATCAGGAAAGCAACCCCGCCTGAGAACAGCATTAAACAACTTGGTTAAAAATTTGTAGCCTCTCTCTGATAGTTCTTTTAGTACTTCACTGGTGATTAAGTCATAGCATGGCGACTTGATATTCTTAAGGCCTCTAATTACAGATCTACTTTAATTGGTTCCGTTTGGTCGGTAACCTCATCTGAAATGTTGCTGTTAGAAATTGCTCAACTTCACTTTCTTCTTCGGGAGTGACCTCTGCCGGGTGTGGCACGAATACCTTCTCTAAATGCTTTGCAAATACTGTTGCCTTTTCAGTGGAACTTCTTGCCCATGTTCCGTCGTCTTTGCGGAGTGATGGAATGTGTTGGGTTGGTTATTTTAACTTTCTGGTGGCTCCGTTTATTTATGGAATACATACTCGTAGATATAATAAGCTTAGTGAAAACAAATACATTACATTTTTTTTGTTCCCTTTGTATTTAAAATTTAAATGTTAAATGCAGTCCGTCGAGCGTGAACACAGTGACCATAAAACATATTACCTACAACACTCGCGCAATTATAGTTAAGAGTCAGCCTTGAACCTATTTTAACTCTGCACTTATACCTCCGTTGCCATGGTAACGCCTACGTGAATATCTACAATTGGTTCACGGTAAGTTGCGCAAGTGAAGAGTTCAGTCGCAATTATCCGCTGAACTGCATGTTCGAGTTTGACGGTCGGTTTTCAAGCGATTTCAACAATTTTGAATTCACATTTTTAGCTGCAGTATTTTATGATATTTTCTCTCTCACTGACATATTACTTGATGTTCTCAGAATTAATAAAAAATCAACCATTTTACGTAGACATAATAAATAAGTTTGCTGCATTAAAGACAGAAGGATAAACTTGGTCTACAAAAACAAGGTAAGTTAACATTGAAATATATTTTCTTATTTGCTATTATTAGGCTTATTATAATAGCACTTCACCTATTTCTTTACCCGGGAGGCGCTAGTGACTTGAGGATCCCCTCAAAACGGAATTTTCAAAACATCGTATTGTTGGCTCATTTTGAAAGGACCAGGGTTCAGCAAAAAGCCTTTGATTTGTATTAGACCTTCTATAACATAGCGATTTAAACTTTATAGAACGACTTTCGTGAACAAACTGCTACAAAAAGGACATTCGAACATTCGGTTCGGGTTATAAGTTTTCTACTAACCTCTATGTTTTAAATTTAATAAAATAGGATAAGGAATTTCGGAGGTTTATAAAGTTAGATATGTACTTATGAACCGACAACTTATAAAAATCGTTTTTAGGATTCCTAAAAAATTAAACACAGATTTTAGTAAGAAAAGTAGTACGCCTAGAACATAGGACAGTAAAAACCTAATTGTATACCAACGTCAGCGCCAGCGCCTGCTTTACTTGAGAAAAATAGATGAATTTCTGGAATTATTTTGTTTTTAGCTCCACAAGTAGAAAAGCTTTCTTGAAACAAGGTTTACACGAAAGGAGAAGATGTAATATCTACCTTTTATTATATTTATAATAATTTCCTGGAGTAATTTCTAGTATTATTGTAGTACTACATACTTACAACCACATTACCTATACCTAGGCCAGCGGTTAAAGTTCTGGTTTAAAATTTGTACTTCAAGTATTGGAACCCCGTAGTTACATACTTTTTTGCATGAAAATTGTTTATATCAGTAAATGTAACTGCGTTATTATTGATTATATTGTCCTATATCAAAGAACCGAAAATGGCAAAAAATATAATGTATATAACATTCTCCAAACATAAGTTTATCCTGTTGCCCTTACCTAATTATTCATCAATAAGTAAACTCAATAATCTTTACGTCCTTAGGCTATTTAGCGTTTCCCTCACTTTTTTAATTTCAGAAATACTGCCTTGAACATTTTGTATACGAAGATTGTCACATAACGATGCTGCTTTACTAACAAATTATATTTAGTTACTAATTACCTTGATAAAGTTATTCTGTCTAAACTATTTTCTCATTCAGTTGATAGCACTACTCATCATCAAGTTTTTCACACGGAGGTGCTACTTCGAACGGCTTGCCATTCTTATTAGACTAAAATTAAAATAAAGCTTTTTTAGTTTCATCAGAATTTTGCTGTAGAGCTTTGCCTGCATCACCGAGAACAGACCGTATAATCGGATATACGCTTAACTATGAAATGTTTAGTTTTGTGGCGATTCCATTCCAGTACCATTCTATTTACACGCGAACTAAGAGGAAATACAAACAGTTTTGCACAATATTGTACTATTTAAAAGATGATTATAAATATCGATATTATTCTCAACATCCGCATTGCTAATTATATTAGGAAATGGCTTGCACATACAATAAAATTTACAAGCGAAATATTCAGCTGTTTGAAGCAGTTTTGCGTCTTACTATGAAAAATATTTTAAATCCATAAATTATATTTTAACATTACCGTTGAAGTATCAATTGAAAATTATGAGCTATAAACAAAGATATAATATTCTGGGCAACAAACATGAAAAATTATGCTGTTTTCACAGGAACTGTTTAAAAATATTAGTAGCTTAAGATTGTTTTCAATAAAAGCTAACTGGAACAAATTCGGAAACGTACGAAACTAGTTGAACATCACTCTTTGTCATCCTAAAAAATATTAAATACGGTGCCAAAGAAATTGTTTAATAACTTCTAGAGTTTAGACTGAACGTTTTCCAGACCAAAGAAAACAGGTAGTGTTAAATATAAATAGTGTTATACGATAGCACTACTCCACGAAGGAAGCGTAAAAACTAATTAAGACAACAAATTTGTTATAATAGCTTCTCTACTAGAAGATCCAAACTGTAGCACCATAGATATAAGCCACCGAACAGACATAAATCAGTATTCTGTGTGGAAGATATTGAAAAAGTACAGGTACCATCCCTACCACATTCAACACGACGGGGCTTCGCACGATAATTTGTATGCTATAAACGTTTCAAACGCTGAATTTCCCAGTAAATGGATTAGAAGAGGAGGCCCAAGGACTTGGCCGGCAAGGTCGCACGACCTGACCAAATTAGATTTATTTCTGTGGGGGTTTGTAGCTGATAAAGTTTACAGAATTCCCCCTACAACGAGAATAGATATGCGAATACGAATTCAATATGCTATTAGAGACATAACACCTGCATCTAAGAAGTGTGAAGTATTGCTTTATGAATATCGATTACATTTGCGTGTTCAAGCAAATGGCCGGCTTATAAAACACTTACTATAGTTTTTAAATGTGGCTCTTAACAGATCTTTCCTCATAATACTAAGTATACATTAATTACGTTAATCTATAGTTCTGAGAAGTTATACCCTGTCTTACCTCACTGTTAACTTTCAACGGTTGTCAGCAGTATTTAGAAACGCTACTGTTTATAATTGTTGGTATTGTAACTGTTTAATAAAAAAATACTTTTATGTTAATATAGCTTGTATTTGGTTATTTCCATATAACTGATATTTCAAAAGGAAAAACGTAAGTTATATAAAACCTTACAACGTACCTATGTAGTTTGTCGACAGTTAGCAATCGTTTCTGTTCTGAAAAGCGCGGCAAAACATACAAATATTTGTAGTTTAAAATGTCAGTAAATAACTTAACTTTCATAAAATCCTATCTTCATTAATATATTTTTTAAAAGAAAATATAATTATATCTTATTACCAACGTTTCTGTTTTTTTTTTCTATTAGCTTCTTATTAATTTCTAAATATTTTCAAAACTAAAAACACAAGTCATATAAAACCGCACATACGTTTAAAGGTCATTGAAAACATACAGGGTGTTCCTTTTAGAAGAAATGAGATATT
>JABXWE010021117.1:0-11685 GCA_014611495.1 Limonius californicus | reverse complement strand
ATCTAACAGTTAATCCACGGAAATTTTCACATCTGAAGTAAAGTTAATTGAGAAAATATAGCGGAAACGATATTTTTTAAATCGTTAGCTGATGTTATGGTATTTGTATAATAATATGGTTTCCATAAAATTTGTCCATACAAGTATTCGGTAAACATGGAGCACCACATTGTTTAAAATTATCTATAATTCTAATCGTCATTGTATTATATCAAAATATTTTAAAGTATATTACTGTTCAATCAAACATTTTGTTATTGTACAAATTTTTGCATTATATGCTTGTGTAAAGGACGTCACACCCCAGCTTAGTGTATAAACACAACTGTCTCCTCTTCGCACTCTATCTAGGATTAATTGAACAATAAGTAGGACAGAGTAAGAAGAACTGACGGACCAGAAAAACAGACATGTTGACTAAGGCACGTGGTCTTCGTTTGCAAAAATATGCGGTTACATTTTACTAGTAAAATGACATTCTTCTTAACTACCATTAAGCCAACTATTGTGATAAACTTTTCTTACGTAAAAGGTGACCGTTAAATGCTTGCAATATTTGTTCAAATAAATCCATAGCCAAATAGCAATAAAGTTGGGGAATATCCAAGTTTCTTCTAGAATCATTTTAGATTTGTCATAGGTACACTTATGTAGTTGTCTTTAAAATTTCCAGCAGAACCAAATTTACTTAAAGTATTATGAAAGGGATAAGTAGTTGGATTAAAACATTCTATTATTCTTATTTAGTGGGTATTAGGGATTTTTCTTAGAAAACTTAACATCCGGATAAGTAATAAACGTGGACCGTTGCAAAACATGAATTATTTTTTGCACCGTAAGGCCGTAAGGCATGCGCAGTATCTCTCAGGGATCAAAGTATGGCTATTCTGTAATCGTTCCTTCCGAGAAGTAGCATTTCGATTTTCAGTTAGTATTCGCAAGTTTAGTGTGTGCATCATATTACGTAATTATCAAGGTAAGTTTATATTTTTTCATTTTTGGCTAAGGTTTACCATTTTTCAATTGATGAATTACAGATGTATCACAAGTATTCTAAAGGACATAAATACCGACTTACTAGGCAAACCAAAAATGATATTCTTAGTACCAGTGATGGCGCTGTCTCTGTGAAACCCGTTGGCAACAAGCCAACGCTTTGGTACAAAGTGTTTATTTTATGCTATTACGTTTTAATTGAATATTAGGATGTGACAAGAGCTGCTAACTCATTTTTTATTTTTTGGGTTAAGCATTTATCAGCTGTTGGTGGTTCTAGCGTTGGACATGCAACGAGAAGAATCTGATCCGTTAAGGTGACAGATACGGTCAGTAATGGATTAAGCTGGATGGGTGCCCATCAGAAACTCAATCTGCAGCGATTCAATATAAATCGAATAGTCATTGGTATGTTATACTTTCGTTACTATAACCTCTTATAATTTAATTACGTTTACACTGAATATCTCGTATCTCCTTTTATATTTGACGTAATTTATGTATTTTTGCACTTCATAATCTAGGAATTTAGGAATTATTTGATAACATAATTTATCACATTTTTTAAATTTAAGTTAAGACGTACATTTTCTAAAACGTTATAAAATCCTTAACTATTAAATATTTCCCTGTGAGAAAGTTCATGGGGTTGTTTGAAGCCTTTCTTTAGGTAATGTCTCTTAATAATTTTTACCATATTTGTATCAAAGAAATTTAATAAATAGTTATCGTTTATCATAGCGGAATAAATATAATTAACATTTTTGGGTCCATTAGGATCAATGTAACACCAGTCTGTATTTGTTGGATAACATTTTTTGCTATAATGTAACCACCCCGTTTAGTTTCATGATATTGTATTTTACAATTTAGGAGGGGGGGATTTATTTAAACAAGCATATATTACACAACATTAACACGTTTAAAAACTCGAAATGGTTTATTGAATTACCACAAATACCTATAAGGGTAAATTGGGTTAGTGGGTTAATACTAGAAGTTGGAAAAATTATATACATATATACATATATGTCTAACAGATAAGTTTAGTTAATAAATTATTGTTTGTTTACAGTTGCAGTACGAAAGATTATACCGGATGCCACGGAACTGCACATTTTGTCCACCACTAAAGTTTGGGTGCGGTAGTCTGCAGAAAGACTCAAGAAGTCTTCGTAAAAATTCTGGTATATGATATGTTAATAATTTATTGTATTTAAAATAGTTTTATGATAATAAATAGCAATTTTTTGTACACGCATTTTTTATTTACACATTCTGAAAGACACTGTACCTTCTTGAAATGCTACAATGAACATTATTTTTGGGTATGTCGAGGAGGTGTCCAAATTATGAATTTCAAGGTTAACTTTTGGACATCTTTTATTGTTAAACAAAAGATGATTTTCAAGGTTAACTTTTGGACATCTTCTAAGGTTAACCAAAAGATGACTTTCGAGGTTAGCCTTTGAATATCTTTTATGGTTAACCAAAAGATGACTTTCAAGGATAGCTTTTGGACATCTTTTATGGTTAACTTTTTACAGACTTTATGGATGCCTTAGAGTTGCCCTATGGTTAGCTAATTTGTGACATAGTTAACCTACAGGATATCTTTTGATTAACTATTGGTGACCTTGTGTTTTTGAAAGGTTAACTTTTAGTTATCTTTTGGGTTACTTTGGTTATGTGGGTATACGTACTTACACAAGCTTCTTCGGCTAGTTCAAGTTCCTACTGAATATGGCAGGTTTAGTTGCCGCAATACAGATTTAGATGTTGTAAATATCGTGGTGGTTTGAGATTTTCCAAATATTATATTGGTGGTTTATCAAAAATAAAACTAAATGTGGTACTGCCAACACAAATAGCATAATTTGTAAATTTGAATGATTTTTTGTTAAGGTTGAAATAGCACTTATTTTAATAATAAAAAGGTTTTTATATTTTTTGCCGGAGAAATCAAGTTTAAATATAAACAAAATGGCCCATCAACCCATTTTGTACACTACATTTAAAACTGTTCTATTCAATTTTTCTAGTTTAACTCTAAAAAGTAACTCTGATAACATCATTATGAATGTGTAATTTAATAACACCACCCATGTATAAAATTTCATCCAGGATCCCAGTAAGTCGCGCCGCCGTACAGGGGGTTAAATAGACAGAAAAGGCTGGGTAGGCGGGCAAGGGGGAGTTGAGTAAGGGATGCGTGAATGGCGTATCGTGGCGTGTACGATGAGTTTCGGGAATTCATTATTTCTTGGTGTATATAGTTCTAATGTTTATTGCAGCTAATGACTGAAGACTGTCGAGCGTCTAGAATTAATTGTTCTAAACTCTATTTGTTGAGCATTGAGCTAGAACGTCAACAAACGCATGTGTTTGACTCACCCGAGCACGCGCTGTGATTGGTCTACGCTAGATAACGCTAATGCCTCATTACTTAAGGAGTAATTGACACTCAAAACCTTTACTTTGCACTCGTAATTACCGGGTTAAGTTTGTGTGCTTTTTGAGCAGTGCTTATCGGTTTTCGGAGCGTTTGCATAGTGCCTGGTGCTTATTTTCCTAAAATGGAGCAAGTTGTTCCAGCAACGTGTAATCGTAGGGGGCGTCCTACTACTTTCAACGAAAAACAATTAATAGTAAAATTGTATAATTCGACGTTAAAACAAAATCCTGAGATTTTACTGACTGACATTGTACAATTTGTTGCTAAAACAGTGGGTGTTAGTGTTGCAACAGTAAAAAGAATTTTAAGGTAGTTTCGGGATATTAAAACTTTGTCTTCTCCAAAATCTCCCGGAATTACAAAACAATATTAGGTAATAATATTAGGTATGCAACTGTCTATTTCTAAATATTTTCACATTACGTAAATAATTGTCTTATTATTACAAGCATGCGATTAAAAGACTCGTTAAAGGAAAATTACTTTTGACTAAACGGTAAATAGTTTGCCATTAGTTAAACACAGCAGATAATAATTATTATATTACATTAATTGTTAATAATTAAGTGTTTATTATTCCTTTAACGCTTTTACTATTATGTATTTACTTGTGTCTGACTAATTAATGGATTGCAGGATTTAAAATGATGCACCTATTTGTCAACCACGCATTGGACTACTTAATAGCGGATTGCTTTTACGTCAATATTTGTAATGCATATGTCTCCAAGTTTATAAAACACCTTTACTTAAAAAAATGGTTCTTTTCAGAACCACCAATTCTTCTAAGAAAGAATTCTGACGGCGCGAACGTTAATTTAGAAACGCAAGGAATATTACGTAAATACACATCCGGTAAATCAACGCACCTGTCAAGCGTTTGTTTACGTTCTAGCTCAATGCCCAACAAATAGAGTCTGAGTGTAGTAGAAAATAAATGTGTATAGTGTAGACGCAGTGTTTCATTTTGGGCGATCTGTATTTCAAATTAAATTTGGATACCTATAACACCTTAATTAAAGTACAGATAACATCTCAGAAGTGGGATCAAACTGAAACATCGTGGACCCATGTTTACAAGGTGGACATTAGATACGTGAAAATTGAAAATATAAACTTTCAACAAAGGGTGATGTGCTTAGCGTCAGTGCGCCGCATTGTTCGGAAGTTTAGCGTGGGGTAAAGTGACGCGTCTTTGTCGTAAGTACGAATCGGCGGGAAAATTATCTTTCGTATTTTGTGTATTGTATACGAATATGGCGGACGAAAATCAAGGAGCAACGAATGAGGAGAATACTGATCAAACACACCAAGGCGAAGAATTTAGAGGGTTTGAACCAGATAACGGTACGATTAATCTACGACCTGGAGCAGATAAAGTGCTTGATGTTATTATAGCAGAGATTCGCATGATCTCATGAAGCGCCTAATGACGACCAACAACACCGCGGGCAATGCGTCGCATGAAGTTATACCGGATCTTTCGAAAACTATTGGAGATTTTTATGGATGTGTAAGTACGGCGAAAGAATGGTTGATAAACGTGGAGACCAGCGCAAATCTAAATCGATGGCCAGATTCTTGTACACTGGAAACAACGCGAGCGCATCTAACTGGACCAGCGAAATTCTGGTATGCCTCCAAGCGAGATCTCATTGCGTCTTGGAGTAGCTGCAAAAGCGAATTTAATAGTACGTATGACGTGACACGGGGATCTAACGGAGCGCGAAGACGCTAAAGAGAGGGTTTTAGTAGATCGCGTGCGGTTCGCAACGAGAATACGAGTGCTGTGCGAAAGGACATGTACTGTTACAATTGTGGTGTCGGAGGCCATATATCACGTGATTGTCTACAGGTTCGCGAACCCTTCATATACTACATTTGCAAGAAAAATGGCCATATTGCAAAGAACTGTCTCCAGTCAAAAAGGGAAGTTATGATGTCGTATTCCAAAGATGCAAGAAAACCGTTCAGGTACCTTAAGAACTTGGTAGTAAATAGTGAAATCGAGCTAACGGGTATGGTAGATTCGGGTTCATCGAATTGTTTTTTACGAAGAAGGGTTGATGTTTGAACCGGATAGAACCGATATTTAGGCGTTCGGAAACATCCATCCGTCCGTGAAAACTTTGGGAATTTTAAACTGTAGCCTAAAGTTAGACGCCATATTCGCGGAAGCTGTGCATGTATTTGTAGTACCTACCGAATGGGGCCCAACCAATTCCCATCTTAACTGGCAGATCATTTGTTGATTTACCACATTTGGCATATGCGCGTAAAGGTGATGTCTTTAAATTGGGGTACGAAGTGGATTTCTCGTTTAAAGATTTAAGTTTGAAAAACAAGAACACTCAGGTGGTAGTAGCGTATGATGTAGTGGTTCCTCGACATACTGCAATGCTCGTAACGCGCGTGTAGGTGACGTGAATGTGAGTGTTGCGGTGGCAAACGATTGTGGTACGCACGCAATAGTTCCACGAGGAAAGATTTTGGCGCGTAACGTTAGAATGGACATGCCTTCCGTTAGTGTTACGATCGAAGATACAAAATTATGCGAACCAATTGCAGTACGGAATAGTTACAGTCCAAAGTACCGTGGTTTGCCGATGGAGCTTTGCGAGTCTTGGGAAGTGGCAAAGATGTTGAATGGCGTGCAGAATTTTCATAGAACGGCAGAAATTGAAGACCAGGCATGAGAAGCGGCAATTCAACGCTACCAAATACAACGTAAGCGAGATGGTGTTTATAAGAAGAGTACCAGAACAGACAGCTGTGAAATTGCAGCCTAAATACAGAGGACCTTTGGTGGTGAGGGAGATGCTTCCGGGGGATGCATACCGTATCTCGCAGCTACGAGATAAGGAGGACGGTTGTATCTAAGCTACCACGGCGAACGTCTCGCAATTAAAGTGTTTCAGAATGGAAGGATCCAACAGCGATACTGAAGCTGATACATATGATATTAACAACGATAGTGAAGGTGATGAGAAGAGTGCTACGACCCCACCAAGGAGAAGAAGACGATCACATCCACACCATACAGTAATTTGCAGAAAGCGCGGATCAGTCGCGAAGAGGAGGAGGAGTTAAGGGATGGCGCCAAGTTTAAAAATTTATACCTAGTTTATTGTTGTCAATCACGTAAAGATTCCGCCAGTTTTATCTATAGCTTAAGGCTTCCTGGCGTCGGTGGTTAGCCATAGTAGCAGAAATAGGCCGACGTTAAATAAAAACAAACAAACAAAGTGTCTTACCAGAGATACTTTTAAAACCAGCAATTTTCATTGCTCTCAGCGGTTTTTGTGAATCTGTATTTATAGTGTGACCAGAAATACCTTCAAAATCAGCAATTTTCATTGCTATCAGTTGATTTTTGTTTTAATCATATTGTTAAGTTTTAGGTTATATATTTAGGTTTATAGACAGCAGACGTGTTGGGGCAGAATGACCTCCCTAGTTTCAACCAATCACTGAAGGGTCCCCAGAGCAGTTTAAGTTTTAAGAATAGTAGAAACCTCATTTCAAAGGCGCATAGAAATGTGTGCCAATCAAAATGAGCAACATGTGGAGCACTTAATATAATTTTTTTTCTTGTTTTATTTGAAAAAGCCTTATTTTTTTTAATAAATACTGTTGAATTTTGTACAATTTGCTCAATAAATCAAAAATGGTTACAAATAGCCATAAGGATGTACATACAAAAAAAAGTTTGCTATTTAATTCTACATAACATCTTTAAGAAATATACAAGGTGTTTCATTTGCAAAAGTTGGGAAAAATAATTTTGAAGTTCTCAAAATATGAAAATTAATTTTGAACACCCTGTACATGGTGGCTCTACGATATTTAAAAAGAGCACCCTACAACGTCCTACAATAAGGTCCTAACTTAGTTTCGTCTTCAAAGCTACGGCCGCGGAAGTGGTGAATTGTTAAGAGGAGTAATGTAAAAATCAAATTTTTGAAAAAAAAATTTATTACTTCTAAGCCGGACATTAGATGGCGCTAATATTTTAGATATGAATAAACATCCCAAGAGAAGTGTTAAATATGCAAAAATATTCAGGGCATTCTATTTAAAAAAAAATACCTTAAACGTGCCACACTTTTTTGTAACATGTATATTTGAAAATACTTTTAATTTACCCACAGTTTACATCTGCATTTGAAAGATGTTTTTATCTGTTACGGTATATGAGTTATCGAACTCCCACGCACTATTGCCCCACCCTGTATTTTTATGGCTATCTTTTTTTACATTTATGACTTATGGTAGTCCTGAAATTTAGTTATTCAAATTCTTACCATACGTCCCCCGCTGTACGGCTTCACAACTTTAGAATAATAACTGAAATACTTAATGGTGGGATAGCCTTTAACATCATTAGCATTGCAAAGTGCTTGTTGCGTGGTGCAGTCGACTGCTGCAAATTCCACCTTTGGATCGTCTTTGAAAACTTCTGCAGCTTTCATGAATTCTGGTTTTGCTTTCTTGCAATGGCCACACCCTTTAAAAGAGAAAACAATAACTTCTAATTCTTAAATATTCTCAATACAAAACTTACAGGGTGTGTAAAACATAACAAGAACATGTTTTTTCTTCTTTAAGAAAGGTTTAAACGTTTCTTCTGTGAGATGTACAACTTCCGATTTCTGTTCAGACCATGGAATTTCAGGTGGTGGAGGTGGTGGTGGTTCTTGAGGATTGCTCATGAATTCCACTATTTTTGGTGACTCACGCACATTCACGTCAAATTTGAGTTCACCATAAGAAAAATATTTGACTGTGGGATATCCTTTGATTGAATATCTCGATGCTATTGTTTGTTCCTTAGTAGCATCTACGGCTGCTAGCATTCCTGGAATCTATAACATTTATGTTTACGTAAAAGACTGCCATTGAAACCTATTAGTTAATTTCCATCTTAAAAGTTATAACAGTACATCAAATTTGTTTATTAAAGGCGAGGTCAATGACAAAACAGGTACTGAACAAAAAAAAGCCAACAATGGAGTCACCATTTGAGTTATTAGTGACATTTTCTGAAGCATTAGAAAAGAAATATATTTTTAAAAGTAATTACACAATAAGTTAAATAATAACAAAATTAAGCATATCTTCATGCAAGTATGGTACATATACAGTGTGTCCGAGATGAACACATCATGCATGGGGATTTCATATACAGTAAAAGATAATCTGGATGAGAAAAGAAGAAGAAAAGTTGATAAATACTAATAATTTATTATTAGTAAAAGGTAAGAGACTCATTTAAATCAGACGACTTGTTAAAGCATGTCTCAAGGATTACTAGGATTCAATTCAATTTTCAATATAAATGTAAAATCTGAAATTTTCAGTTTTTGTGCATAACTTCCTTATTATGAATGACATGACAAGATACTGTCAATATTATTATAGTAGTTTCTTGTATTGATTTCGAATCTCTAAATATATTTTTCGTAGGTCATTTTGTTTTCAAAATATTCAAATTAACTTTCATTGTTTAAATAGAGAACTAAAAAGGTCATGTCATCACTAGAGACAGCTCCCTTTTTCCTTCTTTCTGATACATATTTAAGGCGGCTAAGGAGAGCTGAGGAAAATGTACGTTGCCCCTACAAAAAAAACATACAGGCAACTTATATTACATCAGTTTGAAACCCACTCTCGACCCTAAGGAACGTTAATGACGTCAGTAATCTTCTTTAAACCTACTTACAGTACTTATCCCTTGAGTCACTTTTGTGTGTAGGTACACAAAGAAAGTGGTTGTATGACTAAACAGACAAGTTTTGAATTATTATTTACGTTATGAACCTGATGTAAAATTTCATTTTATTCTTTACTTAGTTTTATTAAATCATTTTAGGTGCCATGGCTTCTTATCAATAATAAAAATTACTTTATGTATTTGTGATTTCATATATTTAACAATGGTGACCATCTGCATAATTACCGTAATTTAGAAATTACGCATAAACGTATGAGTTTACCGAATAGATCAATTAGCGTAATGTACATATCAGATTCAACAGGTTTGAATCTTAATAATAAAATAAAACACAACAGTTGAAGGATTACTGGACTTTATTAAGAGCGATCCGACTTGGTCGAGCCACCATCTCTGAATCCCCTTTTTACACGAATATAATTAAAACATATAACTGCATGGCAACAATGACCGCCCTGTGTTAGAGCGTCGAGCTAATTCACCAGCTGAGTGTTTACAAACGCGTGCCACGTCCCTAAATCATACATAATATAATCTATTGTAGTTTTTGGTAACAGGTAAGCTTTTCCCAATTAACATATTGAATTACTACACTAGTTAATTATAACCTAAAGGAACAAACAGTCCCTTATTCATAAAATAACGACAGCTCCAGTAATCCTCGGTCGGTTGGCTCCATAACAAAAACAGGCGATAAATTAGACGAATGCTCACATACATAATAAATCCCACATTAATAAACCAACAACATTCCACACCGAATAAATTATAAGTTTAGTCATCGTTTATTTGTTAATAACTAGAAATGACAAATTCCAAAGCAACTCTAATGAGTTTACTGAAGGGGGGTTATTAGGGAAATGTGCATAATAAATAGCGAATTATCATTACCCTTTTGTTAGTTACGTACTCGCGTTCGTTTTTGACGAAAGTTACAGTATTTACTAGTGCTTTTATAGTGTTGTATTAGTGCATTTTGCTTTTACATTTGTAATTTATAATGGTAAAAGGGAAGTATCGAATATCTCAGCCAAGAAGAAGTAAAAAAGTGCTTACGAAACAAATTGCTGCAGCGTAAGTATATGTATAACTTGTTTGAATTTTTGTTTTTTTTAAGAAGAAACTCAAGAATATAAATATATATATATACACGGTGTTGAATCCACTTAGAGAGATTCCTTGATAGGAAAAGAAAAGCAAGAGAATTTCGCAGAAATGGTGTGTATTTAGTCTCCTTGTCGAGAACATGAATAAACGTAATGTACTGCTTACAGGCAAGTCAAGAAAAAAGAAAGACTTTGCAGCAGCAGACGAAAATTATGGTCCAGAAGCATGCAACCATGTTGCAGATATGGATGCTAGTTTGTATGCTACAAGCTCTGCAAAATTTTTGCACGAACTAGAAGAGGTTGACAGAGAAAAAATATTCCAGGAAACAGTTCTTCAATCTAACAGCGAAGTTTGGAAAGCTGAGAGGAGAAAACGAATTACAGCATCGACATTTGGCAAAATTTGCAAATTGAGAAAAACGACGTCTACTGCAAAAACAGTTGCCTCCTTGCTATATTCGACTTTCTTCGGTACTAATGCCACACGGTTCGGATTAGAAAACGAAGAAACGGCAATCAAGTTATTCGAAGAACAGTCTGGAAAATCAGTGCGAAGGAGTGGGTTAATTATTGATGAGGAATATTCGTATCTGGCATGTTCGCCAGATGGGTTAATTGACGACAACGCACTAATAGAAATTAAAAGTTCGGATAAAAGTGGAAACTTGCCACCTGTCGATGCTGTTGTTCAAAAGAAGATCGATTTTTGTAAACTCGAAAATGGATTAATACACCTCAAACGAAATCACAATTATTTTTACCAAATCCAGGGCCTCTTGCATATTACAAAACGGGAGCTGTGTTATTTTCTGGTTTATACAAGGGGAGGGTTACATATAGAGGAAATTAAGAGGTAGGTACCTAATATTCTAGCTACAGTATACTTTAAGCTATTTTCAAAGTCTGCTTATGAATTATTATTTATTAAAATATATATTTCAGGGATGATACATTTTGGAAAGCAAATATGGAAAGAAGATTGTGTGATTTTTATACAAGCTCTTTACTACCTGAATTACTAGATTCTAGAAGATGTCGACAACAAGAAATAAGAGAGATTTATTTGAACTAAGAAAAAACATGTTAAAAATTCGATTACACTTATTTTTTGTCTTCGACTAATTTATGCCGAATATGCTAAATTAAAAGTTTATGATAAATAATTTCTTATTTTTTACTTCAACGACATCCACGAGAATGTGTTCTTATACCGGGCGGGGACTACATATTTCCAAATATATGTAAAAAGCTTTATGTGATCTCTATCGAATGAATTCGTTACCTAGAAACACAGTTTCATATTTCATATCAATACAGGCAACAGGCTACATAAATTGTTATTTAATCACTCACTAGCAGTGCGTTTCTAAGTACCTAGGTGTTGAATTTTT
>JABXWE010021116.1:0-18195 GCA_014611495.1 Limonius californicus | reverse complement strand
AATAATAGATTACTACCCGAAGAATATCTTACATGTGAGAAAATACTTGCTTCTATTAATGTATTAGCTCAGAGAACCAGGAAAGCAAGCAATAATCAAATGCAGCTCACTGATCGTCGAAAGAAAAAAATGGAAGAAAATGTATACAACAAGCAATACAAATACTAGAACAAACTAAAGAAAAGAAGAAAGCGAAAAAGAGCCGCAGATCCGAAGAAGAAAAAAACCAACCGCAGAAGAGATTAACAAAAACGAAAACAAAAACAAACCAGGAATGGTGCAAACTCTTTTGGATCCTTAGGATTCTTGACATACAGAGTTGCTCATTAGTGCGTCAAAGTCCAATATTGGTATTATTAAAACGATTTGGATGTTTTTCTTTTTTTTAAGTGATGCAGTGCCAAAATGCATGGACTCTCACGAAAAACAACGGATCCGCTAAATGTTTTTGAAGGGAAAATCATAAGACGAAAATTAGCACGAGTAAAAGGCAACGGAGAATGGCGGGTAAAATACAATCATGAAATATACCAATATTTAGAAGGGCTTGCGGAAAGTTTACCGAGCCGTAATATACCGAACACAATTGAACGAAATACAATTTATCGGATTACAATTAATCGAATAGTAATTTATCGAAAGTTTATTTTCGAATAAATACTACTGTAAAGCAGATCCATTTTGTGATTATTAACAATTTTTTGGTTCTTGTAGCCACTCCTCTTAACTTTGCGCATCAATCTGTAATTACATCGTCTTATCGCTAATGAGATACCTCAAGAATCTATTAGTGTAAGCGCATTCTTGGAAGAATTCTTCAGAAGTACAAGCATCAATCTGTAATTACTTCTAAAGGTACATAATTCATTGTCGTTGATCGCTGTTTAATTATTAACTAGGGGTATAAATTCCTTGTCCCTTCAGGAAGAATATTCATTTGCTATTGTTACTTTGAAAAAATGCCTTTAGTATTTATAAATAGTGAAAACGGCAAGAAAAAGCTGTATACGGACGGCCATTTATATTACCAGGATAAAAAATGATACGACAATTTACTGGAGATGTGAATACTACAAAAAGATAAAATGCGGTGCTCGTGCTATCACAATCAAAGATCAAGTGAGTAAAAAAACTGATAATCAGAACCACACTGCAGACGCAGCTCATGTAGAAGCAACTAAAGTTATGGAAAATATCCGAACAACGCTAAACTTACTCAAGACGCCCCTCACCATATTGTGTCCAATGCTACAGCAGCAGTTACTCCAGCGGGTGCAACTCAACTTCCAAGGGCAAATACTATCAAAAGGACAGTATAAAATATCCGTCAAAAGCAGAATGCTGCTCCAGCTTTACCAACTGATCGCAGTACTATCGTTTTTCCACAAGAATTTATGATCACCAAACGTGGGGAACCGTTTTTATTATTTGATTCCGGTGCTGCACAAGATCGCATTCTAATATTTAGTACGAGGCAAAACTTCAACTTTTAGCCGAGTCCCCGCATTGGTATGCCGACGGTACGTTTAAAACAGTGGCACATCTTTTTTATCAGCTATGTACTATTCATGGATTAAAGCAAAATAACGCCATACCATTGTTATATGCGCTGCAACCAGACAAAACAGAAGGTAGATACACTCGATTATTAAGAGAAATAAAGGAACTGCAAGCCCTAGTTGCACCATCAACTATAAAGACAGATTTTGAACGTGCCATGATTAATGAAATAACCAATAGTTTCCCTCACTCAACGCAGCGTGGTTGCTTTTTCCATTTTTGCCAATGTATTTATCGCCAAGAAAGTGGTCGTGCGAGGTGCGAGTGCATGTGTCAAGTGAAAGTTGGAGAAATAATTCGCGGTTTATGAGAGAAAAAGTTGAAGGAAGCAGGAAAGTGTGCGGCCAAGTGAGGCAATAAGAGAAGCGGGCGTGCCATAGTGCGGGGATGAAGCCCAGAATAAATGGGTAGTGAGTTTTTCAGCCAAATTAAATGGGGAAGCTGATAGAATAAGGACGGAAATTGCGTGCAAAAGCGATAACCCAACAGCCGGTTGCTCAAGCAGCGAGACTCGTGCCGCCTGAGGTTAGGGAACACACTGAGCATACAAGCGCACGGAGGGTAGCGGAAAATAAGGCGCATAACCGGCCAATATGAGCGCGCAAGAGAAAATATTGGAAATGTTCGAGGGCATTAAGGCGCAATTAGGTGAAGTGCAAACGCAATTAACAAATATGAAGTCAAGCTCGATGGCAAGGCGGAAGCATTAAAGGACCTACAACAAGAAAACTTGACCCTGAAGCAGCAAGTGAAGGAGCCAAGGAACGAGACTGGACGTACTGGAGAAGGAGATAAGGAAGAAGAATATAATAATCCACGGCGTTGAAGACTCAGAGGGAGAAGACGAAGAAAAGCTGAAGAGCAAAGCGAGGGAAGTATTCAAAAAATAAATTGTAGTAGCAATGATAAATTAGAAGGCGGCGAGATGATAAGATTAGGAAAGCATAGGGAGCAAGGAAACAGGCCAATAATGGCCGAGCTGGAGTAAGAAAGTGGAAGTACTAAGAGCCACAAAAAACCTTATTAGAACGGATATATGGATCTCGGAGGATTATCCGAGAGAAGTAAGAGAACACCGTAAAAAATTAGGTCAGTTCATGAAGCAAGCAAGAGAGAGGAAGAATGGGAAGACATAAGGATGATAACTATTACAACAGCCTCAGAAGTACTAAAGAAGGGGAAAGCTAATAGGCGAAACAAAAAATGGTATGATGTAGAGTGCCAACAGGCAATATAAGAAAGACAGGAGGCGAGGTTAAAGATGCTAAACAACGTAAATGAAGAAAATCGTGAGTCCTATCAGACTAAGAGAAGAGAAGTAAAAAACGTCTGCAGAAGAAAGAAAAGGGAATTCGAACAAAGAAAATTCGCAGCAATGGAAGAGAAGGGTCACGCAAATCAAATTAGGGAATTTTATAAAGAAGTTGGTGCGTAAAATAAAGGATACCAACCAAGGGTAACGCTGCGCAGGGATGCAGAAGGGCATTTTATAGGAGATAAGCAGGACATTGTGAGGAGATGGAGAGAATATTTTGAAGACTTATTAAACCCAAACAAAGAAAACATACTCCAAACGCAACAGCAACGTCCAGAACAAGTACAGCAGAGAGAGAGGCAAGAGAGAATCCACCGACACGGGAGGAAATCGCCGCGATAATGCGGAAGTTAAAAAATAACAAAGCCCGTGGCGAAGTCTATATTACCGCAGAGATGTTGAAATATGGGGGGAAGGAAATGACAAATAGAATAAGCAGGCTGATTGAAAAAATCTGGAACACCGAGAAAATGCTAGAAGCTTGGAATACAGCTATAATCTGCCCTCTGCATAAAAAAGGTGACAAAACAGTTTGCCAAAACTGTAGAGGAATAGCGTTACTCAGCGTGGGATATAAGATTCTAAGCACAGCGATAGCCAAGAGATTAACACCTATAATGGAAAGGGAGGTGGGAGATTACGAACACGGATTTAGAAAAAACAGATCGACACTGGAACACATCTTTACCTTAAGACATATACTGGAAAGAAGTTACGAGTACAACATTGATTTATGCCATCTATTTATAGACTTTCAGCAGGCTTACGATACAGTTTCACGAGATCAATTATACAAAATACTAGAGGAGCTTAATGTACCGCAGAAGCTTATAAATCTAATAAAAATGTGCTTAAAAGACACGCGAGCCAAGGTGAAAGTGCAGGATACGATGTCAGAATTCCAAATCCAAGAAGAGTTACGACAGGGCGACCCACTATCAACTGCGTTATTTAATATGGTACTGGAATGGATAGTGCGGAAAATACCGCTAAATAGAGGGGAACTATATTAAACAGAACAGCCCAAATACTAGCGTACGCAGACGACATTGTAATAATAGCGAGAAAAGAGGTAGATGTAAAAGAAATATTCCAACACATGGAGAGGGCAGCAAAAAACGCAGGGCTCAAAATTAATCAAGTCAAATCGAAGCACATGATAACAACAAGAGAAGCTACAGGACAACAGGATCTGGGTATAGAACAAAAAGTATTCGAACATGTAGAGTCATTCAAGTATTTGGGTTCAATAGTTAGATCACAAAACGAGGTTTCATTACAGCAAGAATTGCAGCCGGCAACAGGTGTTATTGCGCATTACAGCAGGTTTTTAAATCAAAAGATGTTTCAATACACTCTAAACTAAAGATATATAGAACGACGGTAAGACCAATAGTAATGTACGGATCAGAAGCATGGCCACTTAATAAAAATGACGAGCGCCGCTTAAACATTTGGGAAAGGAAGATACTGAGAAGAATTTTCGGTCCAGTAAACAAAAATGAGGAATGGAGAAGTAGATATAACTTCGAACTCAAGGAGATATACAATAGTCCGAGTTTAGTGAGTGAAATTAAGTATAACAGGGTTGGGTGGTTAGGTCATATAGAGAGGATGAACAAGAAGTAGCAGAAGAATCTTCAAAGGGGCCTTCGAAGGAAGACGGCCGAAGGGAAGACCACAGCCGCGTTGGATCGACAAGGTGGAGAATGATCAGATGGCGGCAGGAGTCGAGAACTGGAGAAGATTAGTGGCAGACAGAAAAGAATGGAGAAAAGTTAAAAATAAGGTGAAGCAAACGCAAGACCGGGCGCAAGAGTAACTAGCTTGCACCGGTAAGGAGTAAGTAAGTAAGTATTTATCGCCAAATCCAAATACATGGTTTGAAAGCAAGATATGAAACAGATGCTCGCTCTAAAAGAGAGACTACTTTCTGCAATAGCATTTGCTCCTACGCAATATGTCATCGAAGCTTTTGAAATATTATGCGACGACGATATTCTGCCACCAAAATTGCAACCCGTTGTGGATTACTTTGAGGATACGTGCATAGGACGCCCACAAAGACGCCATCGACGTGAACCATAATTTACACACATTTTATGGAATTGCAATGATGCAGTAGTTCAAGGTTTGCCAAAAACCAACAATTCTGTAGAAGGCTGGCGTCGAGGTTTTGAGCAACAAATTTCTGCAGACCATCCAAATATCTGGAAATTTATTTAAGCAATTCAAATGAAAGTGGGACTTCACGAAATGCAAGTAGAACAGTATGTAGGCGGACAGCAACCGACTGGTAGTCGTAAAAAATATAAACACTGCGCTGAAAGAATAAAACGGCTCCCTGAAAACTTTGATCCAAATAATATGCACAATTTCCTACGTGGTATTGCACATAATACTAGTTATTAAAATATTATAATCGTAAATAGAACTGTACTAGGCCAACCTCCACGTCGTCGTGTCTCCTGAGTAACGCTGAAAGGCTTTACAGTAATATTTATTTGTTAGATTGTTAGATTTACGATTCGATAAATTACCATTCCATAAATTGCTGTTTCGGTAAATTGTTTTCGATAAATTTTCCTAGATTCATTTAGAAGAACCCCCAGTTGAAACCTTCATAAAACTAAAAAGGCCGCAATGGGCGAGGCATGTCATAACTAGAGTTGGACAAACGCACATTTGCATATCTTTTCCTATCGGGCATCACTTGTTAATTTTTCGGGTATACAGGTTTTTTTAATGTTTAGACTTATAAAAAGTAAATACTTTTTTGCATATTTTGTATATATTACAACTTTACGGCATGTGGCATATGTTCCTACATAATTTCTCTTTTAAGGACATGAAAATGCATATTCTAGCAAAAAAAAAAATATCAAACACATGTTTTGGATATGAATGTTTCTTACGGGGAAATAACTTAATATTTCCTAAATATGTGACAACAGATAGTTCAGGTAAATGCAGATGTAGCTTATAGGACAAAGACGGTATTATTTAGGTATGCAGTGGACATTTCTTGGAAAATAGTGCGTATTTGGGAATTTTACTGATTCTTAGAAGATATCGTTATTGAGTATGTTTTTAGTGCTTACCAAAGAGGTTGGTAAGTTTTCAGCTTCTTTATTGTGCCATTCATTTCTTAACAGAGCTGCAAGTATCAACCCGAGATTTGTGAAAATGCCTGAAGTTGGCAGTTCAAAAACCGATATACCTCATTAAGAAGTGGTTAAAGCAGTACGCATGCTTTAAATTTGTTGTGTTTTGTACCTTTTGCACAAAAGACGTATGTATTCCGTTATTTTAATTTAATAAAATTAATGTCAAAAGATTAAATTCCAATTTGTTATTTGATATTATCAACAGTCACGGGATTTAAGAATTAAATTAGAGATTTAATTAATGTAATATTGCAAAGAAATCGGCAAAGCTCCCCTCAATTAGTTGCCATATCCTCTAAGCTCTAGTAAATTATTGTACACAGTTATTGTTTTTACAGATCAACGTTAATAAAGAAGTTTCAACTTGATCAGCACGTAGCTACTGGCCCACATCAAAAAAGAAAAAATAATGCAAACGAGCCACGACAACAATTATTGCTGAATTGTTTAAACAAAAATAAAATTTTAGCAACTTTAAAGATGATTTCGTGTAACATTCCATTAAAGATTTTGGACGTTCCAGAATTTAAACAATTCTTGGAAAAACATACAAAAGAAAAGTCGTTTCCCGGAGAACAGCTTCCAGAACGCACATGCCAAAATTATAAAAAGAACATCTTTAAACAATCAGGAACGCTATTTCGAATAATTATATTTGGTTTAGTGTTGACGAAACGACCGATGCTGAAGGAAGATATTTTATTTTTTTATTGTTGCCTTGAACGAAAATACTTCTTCCAGCTTTTTAGTTGCTGTTAAAGCCACTAAAAAAAACTTACCATTTGACAATTTCACGTTTCGTCAATGAAACCGTTTCATTATTATATTTACCAAGTCAAATATCATCAGAAAGAATTTTATCATGGTAACTGATGGTGCAGCATATATGGTGAAAGCTGGTCAAAACATTTTTTTTTTCCTGATATAATTCAAGTGACCTTTTTGGCTCATGCAATGAATAGAATGGCCGAAACAATTAGAGGCGAGTTTCCTTTGGTGGACTAACTAATTAATAACGGGAAGAAGGTATTCCTAAAATCACCAGTTCGCGTCTAAATTTACAAGGAACGGCTTAAGGATGTTCCCTTACTTCCACAGCCAATCCTTACCAGATGGGGAACGTGGATTGAGCCGCTCTATTTTATTGCGTATATTATAGTGATTTTAAAATTGTTATTAACTTTTTTGATTCAACTTGTGCTCAGTCTGTGGCAGATTGTCAAGGTACTTTGAAAATTTTTGAATTAGAAGTAGAATTGTCCTATAGAAAGGCTCATTTTTCTGAAATTCCCAACATTATGGAAACACAAAATCTGATTTATACCAAGGTATATTGGCAGCTAATAGCGCTTGGCACAGATCAAATGAAAAGGTACCGACTTCTGGATTGAAACTACTTTGGTTTAAAAAGGTCTGAACACTGTTTCACCTTTTATTGCTGTTCGATTGATGTAGCGCGGTCTCTATGTGCTGATCAAAATGAAACTTTTTTGAGCATTTTACCTATTTAGAAATATGAAATTATGTAACATTCCATAGGGATAAACTTCATAAAAACATACCTCCTTCACGCAATTTTTACAATAACTTACTTTGCCGTCGGTAGTAAAACACTCACTACCTTCCACTAATCGACGTAACGTGCAACTTAAACTCACTCTTTCTTTGGGCATTTTGATATCCACCTTTATATGTCTATTTGTTCCCACTATAATTGCGAAACTGCTTTTAAATGCAATAAGCAGTTCATGCATTTCTCTGGAAATTTCCCGTAAACTTGGGGAATTTGCAGAAAAAATCCAGACAAGGAAAAATGTGACCTATTTGGTTGGAAACAAAATTAAAGAATTTGCAGATTTTTTAAACAAATTTTCTGTTTTGCGTTTACGAAACGACATTCGTTATGTAGAAGCATTTTCGTAAACAAAACAGAAATTAAAAATACAATTTCTATAATACCAAAGTATTTAATTCACTTAGCATTGTCCTTTACTGTAGGTCACAAGCACTACCTATTGTTTTTGCGACCATGGCTACCTAATAATTGCACATCGCAACGACAACCCAAAACTTGGGACAAGCATTTTAACGCCAACAGTTGCCTTTACGCATATGAACTGAACTAAGAGTACCTTATTTTTGTACTTTTTAATTCTCTTTCAGCAAATAATATAAAATTGTAAAATGTTCTACTAATAACAAAGTAAGAACTGATATAAAATTTCAGTGGTAGGTTAAGTGCCTCTTACGGTCAAGTCTGGTTAATGAAAATAATTCCGTCACTGTACTACATAATGGTAAGTATGTGTACCAAATTTCAAAGAAATATCTTTAGATTTATGGAAATTACAATAAACAGAATAAATCAAAATTCAACTTTAAGGCCCTATAACTTCTTAAGGAAGAACTTTTTACCTAGGTATATTAAGTTTAATCGGTTTATTTTTACCTAAAGAATCTATGACTAAACGCTGGCCTATTCTGTCTGAGACACCCTGTATATTACTAACAAAAAAACTTCCAAATGATTACGTATATTCATGTCAATAACACACTAATGAACAACCCTGTATAAGGAGAAAAAGGAGACGATAGAAGAGTTTCACAGCCATTCAGAGAGAGTAGCAACAGTACGACTAAAAATACCCAAAGCAAGACTATCCATAATCTAAGTTTACACAGCAATATCTTCGGCTATATAGGAAGAGACAGAAAAGTTCTACAACGAATTAGAGGAGCTAATAGATAGAGAACCAATAATGTCAAATTATATTCTAGTAATGGGAGGTTGTATCAGCAAAATGGGACAGAAAGAAAGAGGTGACGGGACCGTATCAGGTCCATATCAACATGGATTTACAAACGAACCAGGAAGGACCCTAATTAATTTTGCTATAAAATATAAACTTTATATTATGAATGCCTTTTTTAAAAGACGCAGCGGCAGGAGTTGGACATGAAAATCGCCAAACGGAAGGTATAAAACGTAATTGACTATATTCTTAGCAACAACAAAGAAATGAATATAAAATGCAGAATGGTACGATCTCTGATAACTATAAAAATGGACAAAAAACTACGAACGTTTAAAAAAGCAAAGAAATAAATCCAGTTCAATACAGAGAAAATCTTCAAACAACTTCATGGCAGAAGACATACAAGTAATAAAAGAAAAAGGAGTACAAGAAATGTACAACCACGTAGAACTTATGGTGAGGAAGGCAAGAAAAAAAGCACAGAACAAAAATGGTCAGACGCAATGGAAAAGGCAATAAAGGAACAAGCAGAGCTAAAAAAGAGATCAGGAGAATCGAACTAAACAAATTAACTAAACGAGAAATAAGAAAGGACATTACAAAAGGCTAAAAGCAAAAAATACAAACTATAATAGAAGAAACGGGGTTGACTAAACAAACGAAAACAGAATAAACAATGGCTGAAACTGATTGAGTTACATAAAAAATGGCAATAACAAAATAGAGTGAATAGAGGATGATGAAGTGATGAACAATGAATGGTCAGTAATAAATACACAAAGAACTAAAATTAGTCATAAACAAATTAAGAAGGACGGGGCATCAGGAGATGATGGTATAACTAATAAATAGATTAAACATGCAACACCACAAATGCGTTCAACGAAACCCTAAGAAGAGAAGTACTAGCATCCCGATGGAAAAGATCAATAAATAATATTGCTATTTAAGAAGGGAAAAAGGAACTCATATAGTATTACAGACAAATCAGCTTATCGCCATGTACATGTAAACTTTTCACGACCATACTCAAAAATAAGATTAAAATTAAGTTAGATCATAACCATAAATTTACCGTTCGTTTCCAACTCACTCGGAGATAATTCTTCGTTGATTTTGGTTTGATGCCAGACATCGCATGTAGATTCTGTAAAGTTTGATAGCGAAGTCACACTGGTAACCTCGGGTTTAACATCTTCATTCATATCGGCTAAACTATCCATGTCGATATATACACGTTCTGCTGTAGTAAACAATTCAGAAGTACTAAACTGTAATTGTATAAATATGGGAATATATCTCACCTTTATAGAAAAGAGTAATAGTAAAAAATATTATTAGTGTTAGTCAAATACTTTTTTAACAACGCTTTGTTATCTAGAACAATTCGGAGTTCTGTCAAAATATTCTTTCAGGTTAAGTAACCTCAGAAATGATTATGTTATTTGAACTACTTTCCATCCTTATACAAGATGAATCAAAGAATAGTTTACCAACTATTGATATTTACTAGGGAGGCGGTGTCAACTCGGTTAAAACAGTTCACAGCTCAAAAGAAGCGAAATTAAAATTTTTGCAGCTTGAATCTTATCTCAATTTACTTAATATATGTATAAGAATAAGAATAGAGTTGGCTTTCGTTGAAGTATTTGTTATACAGGATGACCATCAACATTTGGCTGGTTAAAAGTCCTGCAGTCCATTCTTCGGGTATTATCTCTTCTTTCCATATCTTGTTTAGTAAACGTTGAAGCATTTTAACACTTGTTTCCACTTGCGCCTCGACTAACTCCCCAATGATATTGTCGGTACTCGCAGCATCATTATTTTTCAGGTTTTTAATTGCCTTCTCTATTTTTGTTGTTGAAATTACTCCATTATGCAGATTCAGCCCATCAAATTACGCATCGTCATCGTCGATAACTTTAAAAGCGTGGGAAACGAGACAGTCGCCCACCACTGCACAACGCGCAGGATCAACCATCTACAAGCCGGGTTAGCGGGGAACAGAACCATCGGCAGAGGTCGTTGAATGCAAACAACTTCGACCAAAATCGCCGAGGCGGGAAATCAAATGGCAACCAAAAGACACACCACCAAGGTCGTGACGACACCACCAGCTGTGGACTGTTGTGGATTCAAGCATGGAAGAAATTGTCCAGCTTATGGTCAGGTTTGCAGCAAATGTAATAGACCTAACCATTTTGCCCGGCAATGTAGAAAACATTTCGGTATAAAAATGTGCATGCTGTAGAAAATAATGTCAATTCAGAAATAATGTAAAGCAGATTGTAAATTTCCAACAACAATAAAAAAAAAAAAAATCAGAAATACATTCTGAGGAGACGGAAGAGTATGTTTTGGGTTCACTAGAGAGCGCAACAAGTAAAGAAAAGGATTGGTATCAGAAAGTAAAAAGTTTAGAATGCAATAAAATTATAAATTGCAAATTATACAGGGGGGCTCATATTAACGTGAAACCAAAACATATCATCCAAACATTAGAATTGGATTATAAAATAAAAGACTTGTAATGACCCTTCTTGGGTCAGGTTCGATTAGTTCAATAAATAATCATGTTAAACTTAACAAAGATTTATTAACAAAAGGGACAGCATTACATGCTGCACTTAACAATCATTATTACTCTATATTATACTTACTACAAACATTTATATACGTATATTAAAAGGAATTAAGAAATAATGACATACTTACTTAATAATGCACATATCAGCAATGCTGACTCGATACTCCTAGTTACCTAGAATGTTTTTTCATATTTTCTTTAGTTTTTCAAAATTTCCTATTCATAATACAATTTTACCCTATTCTTATGTACAGTAATTAACTTATCGTCTACATTAATAATAACGTTAGGTGGTTGATGTGTAACCACAATATAAGGTCCTTTAAATACAGGATCTGTTTTTAATCTAGCATTATTCCTTAGAAGTACCTTATCAGCTACTTTATAACTAATTTTCATACTTTTTGTATCATAACGTTCTTTTCTACAGCTTTTCGTTACCAACAAATTATTTCGTGCTTCTTGCCATGCTTTTTGTAAACGATATTTTAGCTTAGTGGATAGCTATCGAAATTATAAACTGAATCCACTTGATGGCGAAGATTGGAAGGTAGTCTACACAAATTACCAAAAACTAGTTCATGAGGCGTATAATATATTCGTTTCCGTATGAACAGTGTTGTTATATGCAAAACACCAGTAAGGCACCCATGTACTCCAAGAATCAGGAATTTTTGAAATTTGCATCCTTAGATAAGCACCTAAATGTTTATGAGAATTTTTAAGCGCTCCCAGTGTCTTATGATGATACGCTGTTGAATTTAGATGATGAATTTTGAGAAGTTTGCAAGTTTCCGTAAATATTGAGGCTAAGAATTCTGTACCTTGGTCTGTTACGATGTATTCAGGAATACCATAACGTAAAATTTAATTTTTAACAAACTCTTGTGCAACCGTAACGGCTTCTTTATTTGGTAATGGATAACCTTCTACGAATTTACTAAGTTCATACTGTAATGTCAAAACATATCGATTATTTTCAGCATCAGGTTCAAATGGACCTATTAAATCTAAATATACTTTCTGCAAAGCTGAAGCTGCTGTGGTTGTAATTGTCATTGGTTCAACATTTGTTTTAGAATGTTTATATCGTTGGCAATCGTCACAACGTTTAACAAATTGCTCAACGTCTTTCTTTAATCCACACCAAAAATTATACCTACTAGATACCACGATTGAAGTCATAATTTATGCAAACAAAACGTGACAGCCACCTACTAGATTTTTTCGATTCCATTTGTAGAAGATCCGTTCATGCATGATGCTGTATTTTATTTTTTTTTTTAAGAAACTATTGGTTTTACGGAAACAACACAAGAGTTAAAAAAGTTTAGCACTAAATCATTCTTTTCAACAGATATTTTAAAATCTAGAAATTTTATTTTGTTAAGAAGTTCTGGTAAAAAATGGAATAGGGGTTGCATGTTTCACCCCTTTAAAAGATCACAACAAAATAAAAAAATTCATAGGTAGCCTTCCTATTGGTAGAACAGGCCCACAAAATGCCATTTCTTTAACTCTTCAACAGTTTCACAAAAGCAAAAAAAACTAATTTATTTTCTCGTTTTTGGAAGCGTGTAACTTTTCAAGGACAGGCCTAAGAGCTTTTGTTTACATGAAAGCCGCCCTTTAATTTTCGACAAGGAATCACCCCCTAAAAACTTTCGCACTTATTTGGAAACACCCTGTATACCTAGGTTTTTTATTTTATTAGGATCCTGTAATATTTCGTTGATTATTGACGCTTCATCTTCATTCTTTAAAATAAATAATTCCGGAATATTAAGGTTTAAACAAATATCTTTCAGGTCTCTCAACAATGCATCTAATGCGAACGCCGATCGAATATCCCGATTCCAATATATTAACCTTTCATTATTTTTCCATATTAATTGGCCTTTCTTTATATCATCATTATTACATTGGATCATATTGTCAAAGTGATGTTTAGGTACAAAGCGCAATTCATACGAGTCTTGTGGTTTCTTCAACAATTCACCGACGCCAGGGTGATCAAGCCTTTTGTCGAGAACCGTATTGGAAATTGCATTTGTCTTGGACATAGTTTTACTTTGCGCTCTTGTTAGAACATTCAATGTGTTACAAACAGTGCTATTCATACTTTTGAGCTCTTTTGAGGATATGTTAATTCTTAATAAAGCATCTGCAGTAACGTTGTTTTTTCCTTTGATGTAATGTATCGTAAAATCGTATTCTTCAAGTGTTAGTCGTAATTTTGTCAATCTACTTGAAGGGTTGGTCATACCAAATAGATAAAGTAGTGGTCTATGGTCAGTAAAAATATTAAATTTTCGTCCGTACAAATATGACCTAAAATGCTTTACTGCCCAGACAATAGCCAAAAGTTCTTTTTCGATTGTACAGTAGTTTCGGCTTTCGGCTTTATTTAACGATTTACTCGCATGTGCTATAGGCTTGTCGTCACCGTTTGCTAGAACTGCTCCGATTGTGTAACCTGAAGCATCCATTGATAATGTAAAATAGTTGTCGGTAGAAAAATTTTGATATTGTAAGACCGGTGGATTTATTAATGACTTTTTCAAGTTTTCAAAAGCAGTAGTGCACTCATCTATCCAAACAAAAGGAATGCTTTTTCGAGTGAAAAAATTTAGAGGAGCTGCAATTTGAGCAAAATTTTTAATATACCGTCTATAGTAATTTGCAAAAGCCACGAATCGTTTTGTTTCATTTGCTTCTTTCGGAATTGGATAATCCTGAATGGCTTGAATTTTTGACGGATCCGGTGATACACCGTCTGATGAAATGTTATGATCTAAATACAATATATCTTTTCGTAAAAATTCTCACTTATTAGGATTGAGTTTTAAATTTACTTCTCGTAAACATTGAAGTACTTTTGTTAAATTTCCGTTATGATTTGTTAAATTGTTTCCGAAAACTATTAAGTCACCTAAATAAATGAAACAAACATCGTAATTTAGACCTGCCATTGCAATTGTCATTGCACGAGAAAAAGCACTTGGACTAACTTTTAAACCCATCGGTGACCTTGTCATTTGATACTGTCCACGTGGGGTTGTAAAAGCTGTGTATGGTCTACTAGCTGGATCTAATTCGATTTGATAATACCCTTGCGAAAGATGTGAGAAAAATACATAGCTCCTGATAAAGAATCTAGAATTTCAGTAATACAAGGTAACTGAAATTATTCATCAACAATTTGCTTATTTAATAATCGATAGTCTATTACGACTCGCCATTTTTGATTCCGCTTTGATCGCTCTTTTTTGGTAAAACCAGTAATGGTGCGGACCATTCGGACCTAGTTCCTTCTATAATACCATTTTCTAACATTTTCTGTACTTGTTCATGCATTTCATCTTTTTGCGCTTGAGATAGTCTGTAAGGTTTCACATAAACTGGAGTTGCTGACTGTTGCAAATTAATATGTTGTTTACATACATTAGTTACTGATAATAATAATTGTCCATGTGGAATACGTCACTATTCTTTGCACAAACCCGTTGTATTGCATTTATTTCTTCTGCATTTAAATGGTCGGTTTTTATGAGTTTTAGCAACGTTTCAACTCTGTCCACGGATTGAGGTATTGACTGTTTTGTAAGTTGCAATAAATGATACTCATCTAAGCTTTCAGTTTTTGGTTGAAAATTTTTTAACGTGACCGATTCATCTCTAATGTTAAGAATTCTAACCGGTATCATATTACACTGTGGTCTTGCCAAAGTACCTGCTACAAAAACACCTTGTCCTAATTCGTTTGGTAAAACTACATAATCTTTATTATTATCAACCCTACAGTATTTTATAATTTCACATCTAGCCGGGATTGTAGTATAAAAATCGACTTTTGATTCTATAGGTACTATTAGTTTTTTAGTATTATTAAGCCAAAAAGAAAACATATACATTTCAAAATCTATTACGGCATGGTACTTTTGGAAAAAGTCTGACCCGATTATTCCATGCATAGCATCGTCAAAACCGTCTATCAGCAGAAACTCGTGAACTACTTGTTCACTATTTACATTAAGTGACAGAAATGCTGATCTGTTTGAAATTGTTGATCCCCAAATTCCATTAATTTTAATATTTTTTGACGTATTAATCGTTTCATTTTGATTTACACATTTTGTAAAAATCACACTCACAGATGCACCTGCATCTAAAAGAAATACTAACTCACTGTTTCCATACCTCATTCGCACAAAATTCAATCCATTTACATTTAAAATTGTTGCGGTTTGTTCATTCTTGTTGCTCGGAGGCGCCACGCAAAAACGGCTCCCTTGAAGAACTTCTATAATTTCTACCATCAGAAATATGATTTCTAGATGAATTATTTATATAATAGCTCCTATGATTGTTATTTTGGTAATTATTATTATTGCGATTTTGGAATTTTGATCTGCCATGTTAAATCGTCCTCGATAATAACTTCTACCCAGATTGTTACTTGTGAAATGTCTGCTATTGAAACCTCCTTTCTTGTTAGGAACATTTTTGAATCGACCCCTAATATTTCTAACATTTCCGAATCCTCGGCGAGAATTACTATGTCCGTGCACATGATACATCGAAGCTGAATGCTGTTGCGAGAGATCGGCATCTTTCGCACTTCTGATAGCTGCGTTTAATTTGTTATAATTTCGAGCTTTTATGACAGTACGGAGCTCTTGGCTACGTGAACCGTTGGAAAATGCATTAACCCGGCGTTGGTACACTGGGGTATGACATACCCAGTGTACATACAAACTCCTGTTACTTCGGATTTTCTCGTTTACATGTAGAGTGTGTCTGAGTAGCTGCGCCTAATACTTCAAACTAGACGCTACTGGAGCGTGCTTAGTTCATATTTGTACGTAGTGCGATTTACATACGTGTAAAGTGTCCAGGGGTATCACATACCCCAGTGTACCATATCCGTATTAGTTTTTGTAGTTATACGCCAGTGTTGTCTAAGGTTTGTATATTGATAATGAACCATTTATTTATATTCGCATACAATGTGTTTGTATTTTGTTTTGAAGATGTCATATGAAAAAGAGCAGGAGTATTTGATGAAGCTGTGAATGGAAGTTGACGAAGAGGAGCCAGCATTTGATACAGAATCGGAAAATGAGTTACCAGACCATGTTAGTGAAAGAACTGGTGATTCTGAAACAGAACAAGCCAATGACAGTGATGCAGCGGAAGAAGAGTTTGGCGAAGAAAATGCTGATGAAAAAAGCAGACTGATATTTGTAAGGAAAGATCAAGTAACAAAATGGCGAAAAACTGCGGCAAACAGGTCAGTGAGAACACGTGCCTCTAATATTATTACGCATTTACCTGGTGTGAAAGGTGAAGCAAGAAAGGCAAAAACACCTTTCGGCAGAACATACCGACATTACGACGTGGAATTAAAAGGAAAATTGAGAGCATTACCGGGAAAAAACAACCAACGCCTCAGAAGCGCCAAAATCAAAAGGGAAGGTGCCCCATTTGCCCCAGGATTTCCGATAGAAAATCATTTTACACATGCATATCCTGCGCCCAATACGTCTGCTTGGAGCATTCTAACCAACTATGCGAGGTTTGCCTGGACGGAGATGATGAATGAATACCATAATTATTAAACTGTAGAATTGATTTTTTTGTATAAATGAATAATAGTTAGTTATCCTTGTGAAAAATGTCATATTTGCAATTTTTAATTTTTTCAAAATAAATTTATAACTAGTACTTTGAGTGTCTCATTTTTTACATAAAGAACATCTAACTATATCCAAAAGTTCCGAAATCAAAATCATTTAAGGAAATCTTCATTTTAAAATCACTTTTTCAAATGGGGTATCAGATACCCCAGTGTACCAAACTTGTCAAAAAATATAAGTGTACCAACGCCGGCGGGTTAATGGCAATTTTCTCGTTTACGGACCTCAAAATTTGAATTGCATTATCATTACCGTCAGCTTGTGTAATAGTTAAATTCATAAATAACTCTTCAATATTTTTGCCGAATTCTTCCAGAGACTTATTATTTCGTTTTGCAATATTTAACTCAACTGACAATATTGAACACGGTGAATGATTGGTCAACAAGTTATGTTTTATATCAGCAACTATAGCATCGTTACTTGAATACTCTGACTTTAATCTGATTTTGGCATTTTGTGACAGACGTGTTTTCAAAACGAAAGTTGATAATAATTTTTTTCCGGTTTCATTTAGCAGTGCATCGTATAATTCGATGGCATCGATAAGCTGTTTCGTAACGTTTTCGCTATTATCTAAAATTGGCAGCAAGCTAGTTGCGTTCTTAAATCAAAATTTTCCCCCATGATTCCAGCGCAGTCTTTATCTGAATTATCGTTAATTACATATTTCTATTTCGGTTTTATAAAGCCGTTCTAAGCGCACTGTTTTAGCTTAAAAACAGTACGTTAAGGAGGCCTATAATCGTACTGTTTTTAGTTTGTTTTTTTACGATGTTGGTAGTTCGATTTGAATTTGAAAGTTTGAAATGTCAGTTTCAGCCATCTGTCAGTGCTGCCATAAGTGTTTATAAAAACTCCCTAGTAATCGATTTGACGTAAAATTTTTTACATAAATTTATTTAAAATACTCTTAAACTTCTTCAATAGAAAAAATAGTATAAAGAACACGTTTCATAAGACCACTTGTCGCACTCGTCCGTTGAAAAACTAGACGCTTCGCGTCTCGTTTTTCAAACTTGGACTCGTGCGTTAAGAAAAGACCTTATGAAACTAGTTCTTTAATATACTATTATATTACCATCATATTTTTTTTTTTTTTTTTTTA